>WOVY01010090.1:0-194809 GCA_013436015.1 Rhipicephalus annulatus | reverse complement strand
TATATATATATATATATATATATATATATATATATATATATATATATATATATATATATATATAAAATAGAGGTGTTGTACGTCGAGAAAGGTTCAGACGTAGCTTGGCAAAATGTCCTTTATCAGGCAGGTCTGGCTAATGGCGAGCGGCGTGCGCGAGCTACTACTGCAGCCACCGATCATCATCGTCTTCTTCGTTGCCAGCAGAGCGTCCGTTACTCAGATTCATTAATTCATTACAATTACTCCCCGCGAAATAAGGAGCCATCCTGGCGACCTATGGACAAGTAAACACGGGAGGGTCGTAGCAGGTCTTAAGTCTCGAGACGTGGACAATTTCCTGGCCACGACGACGTTGGTCAGAAGATGGTTCCAGTTGCTCGATGAGGTAATTCACCGGTGACGTTTTTTGTAGCACACGATATGGGCCGTGATACTTGGGGACCAACTTGGTAGAAAGGCCAGGTGTAGCAGAAGGGACATGCAGCCAGACGAGTGAACCTGGATCGTAGGAAGTAGTGTTATTTGATGTGTCATGGTGGTGCTTTTGGCGTCCTTGGTTTTGGGTTGTGAATGATCTTGCCAGTTGGCGGCATTCTTCAGCGTATGTAGCGGCTTGAGACAAAGTCGTGGACTCTGAGGAGTCAGGTTTGTACGAAAGAATGGTGTCCATAGTGCAAGAAGGTTCGCGTCCGTAAAGAAGGAAAAAAGGAGAGAACCCAGTAGTGCTTTGAATGGCGGTATTATAAGCGAACGTGATAAACGGGAGTACTCGGTCCCAATTGGAGTGGTCTGACGAGATATACATAGACAGCATGTCACCAAGGGTGCGGTTGAAGCGCTCTGTCATTCCATTGGTCTGGGGATGATAGGCGCTTGTAGTGCGGTGAACGACGTGGCACTCACGCAGCAATGCTGTGATGACGTCTGACAAGAATACGCGACCATGATCGCTCAGTAACTCCCGAGGTGCTCCATGACGTAATACGATGTTGTGAAGAACGAAAGTCGCAACGTCTTTTGCTGTAGACGAGGGAAGGGATGAAGTTTCGGCATACCGCGTGAGATGGTCGACGGCAACTATGATCCAGCGGTTACCGTCAGCAGTGTTGGGAAGGGGACCATAGATATCGATGCCGACGCGGTCAAATGGTCGGGATGGGCATGGTAAGGGTAGCAAGGTACCGCTGGCGTGACAAGAGGGAGTTTTTCGTCTCTGGCACGTCGAGCAGGCCCGAACGTATTGTCGTATAAAACGGTACATGCCACGCCAGTAATATCGGAGACGTATGCGAGAATAAGTCTTCAGGAAACCTGCGTGGCCACATTGGGGGTCGTCATGAAACGTGGAACAAATTTCGGATCGCAGATGACGTGGAATCACGAGTAGCCACTGACGTCCACCGGGTGCGTAGTTGCGTCGGTACAGCACGTCGTCGCGAGTGGCGAAGTGCTCCACTTGCCGACGCAACGTGCGAGAAGGGGGGGGGGAGCCGTCCGCCCAGCCAGGATGTCTAGAATCGAAGCAACCCAAGGGCCCTTGCGTTGCTCAGATGGCATGTCGGCGATGGTGACGGCAGTGGCATCACAGGTTAGACTTTCGCAGCAGTCCGGGTCAGGGGGTAGAGGCGAACGGGATAGGGCGTCTGCGTCCGAATGTTTCCGGCCGGAGCGATAGACCACGCGAATATTATATTCTTGGAGGCGTAATGCCCATCGGGCGAGGCGACCGCTTGGATCCTTCAATGACGACAACCAGCAGAGGGCGTGGTGGTCAGTCACGACGTCAAAAGGGCGCCCGTACACGTAAGGTCGAAATTTTTCTATCGCCCAAATAATGGCGAGACATTCCTTTTCAGTGACAGAATAGTTGCGTTCGGCTTTGCTAAGAGTTCGGCTTGCGTAGGCAACCACGTACTCTTGGAAGCCGTCTTTTTTCTGTGCAAGAATAGCGCCTAGCCCGACACCACTAGCGTCGGTGTGGATCTTCTGTGGGTGCCGATGGGTCGTAGTGTCGCAGAATAGGCGGCGACGTGAGGAGGCGGCGCAGTTCATTGAAAGAGTCGTCACAGGTGGCAGACCAGGCTGAAAGGTCTCTGGAGCCGGCGAGGAGCTTGGTCAAAGGAGCGATGATCGTCGCGAAATTGCGGACGAAGTGCCGGAAGTAAGAGCAAAGGACTATGAAGCTTCGGAGCTCTTTCATGGTGGTCGGTTCGGGAAACGCTGAAACGGCTGTAAGTTTGGCAGGATCAGGAAGAATGCCGTCTTTTGAAACTACGTGGCCAAGGATCGTAAGCTTTCGAGCGGCGAAATTGCACTTCTTCAGATTCAGTTGCAGCCTCGCGGCAGAAATACACGCGAGGACTTTCTCGAGGCGGGTTAAATGGGTTTCAAAATCAGTTGAAAAGACGACAATATCATCTAAATAACAAAGGCAAACGTTCCATTTGAGGCCTCGAAGGATAGAGTCCATCATCCGCTCGAAAGTAGCTGGCGCGTTGCAGAGGCCGAAGGGCATGACTGTGAATTCGTAAAGCCCGTCGGGCGTGATGAAAGCAGTTTTTTCACGATCGGCCTCTGCCATGGGTACCTGCCAGTATCCAGAGCGGAGATCTAAAGAAGAGAAAAATTCGGCTCCCTGTAGGCAGTCCAAGGCATCGTCAATGCGTGGCAGCGGATAGACATCCTTGCGCGTGATTCGGTTGAGACGCCGGTAGTCCACGCAAAACCTGATGGATCCGTCCTTCTTCTTCACCAACACAACTGGAGAGGCCCAGGGACTGCTTGACGGTTCGATTATGCCACGTGTCAGCATGTCGTCAACCTGTTCATTGATGGCACGGCGTTCGGTAGTTGACACACGATATGGACGCTGCCGTAATGGCATCTCTTGACCGGTATCTATACGGTGAACAACAGATGACGCTCGACCTAAGGAAGGCTGATTGTGGTCAAACGAGGCTCGAAAACGCTGTAGGAGCTTGATCAGCTGTTTCTGCTGCCCAGGCGTGAGGTTACAATCGATGGACTTGCGGAATACATCCATAGGTTCATTAGCGTCAGTTGCGGGTGTAATGGCACAAGTCGGTAGAAATGGCTTGTCTGGATAGATCGGGTCTTCGAAAATACAATTTAAGGTCTCGAGGCTTCCCAGACACTCACCGCGTAGCAGGATGTACGGGCAAGCAGAAACGTTGCACGCATAAAGTACCGCCGAACCATTGGAAAAGTTGATGACGGCAAACGGGAGGATGATGGTTCGGTGTTGCACACTAGCTATAGTTGGTTGGAACAGGAGCGTCGAGTTAGTGGCAGCAGGGGAAAACACAGGCACTAGGACGGCGGACAACGGCGCGATGCGGACGTCAGCTGCGGCAAACACTTTCGGGGGACTGTGGTGGTCGATATCAAGGCACGGATTCGTCAACGTGAGTTCAGCACAAGCGCAGTCGACGAGGGCCTGATGGGTAGAAAGGAAATCCCATCCTAGTATGACGTCGTAAGATGAACGTGGGAGAACAACAAAGTTGACGGCGTACCAAACATCTTGAATAAAAACGCGTGCTGTGCACTGAGCTGTCGGTGCGATGAAATGGGAGGTGGCTGTACGCAGAGCAAGATTCGTAAGCGGCGTTGTAACTTTCCTCAAATCGCGACACAGTTTTTCACTAATTACAGAAACGACGGCGCCTGTGTCGACAAGTGCACGTACAGCAACACCTTCTACTAGCACATCAATTTCGTTGGTCGGACAAAGAGGAGGTCTTAGAAAGTTCGACGACGACGCAGTTCTTGCCTCCGGAACTGCGGCTGTCAGTTTTCCTCTCGAGCGGGGCTCGTGCGCCGAAGCATCGGGGAGACAGATCGGCGACGGGGTGGTAATGACCGGCGAGAATCGACGGGGCGTCGTGGGGACAATGAATTGGTGATAGGAGAAGATGGTCACTGGGGATTCTGGGCAGCCTGGTAATTTGCAGAATTCCCATGGTCTGGAGGCTGGTAGTTGCGACGGCGACAGTAGCGTGCTATATGTCCCACGAAACCGCATGCGAAACAGATGGGTCGATTATCCAAGGTGCGCCATGGATTAACGACAGAAGGTGCAGGGGGCGAAACGGGATGGGGTGCCGTGTATGTAGGCAGCGTCGTAGGGTAGGAGGACCCGGTGCCCCGGTATGCGCCAGAGACAGGTGGGGCTGGGGGTCTAGCAACGACGGCAGCGTAGGTCAGCGGCGTAGGGACAGGTGGCGATGGAGGCAGTGCTTGCGTGACCTGTGTCTCAATGACCTGGCGTAGACGTGGGTCTAACGAGGTCACTGGCGCGGATGCTTCGGCCACAAGAGAAAGCTGACGCGCAACTTCCTCACGAATGAATTGTTTGATTTGGGGCAGTAAGACGGTGTGATCAGCAGCGACGTCGTGTACGAGGGCGGAAACTTCAGCCGTATCTTCTGCGGCCCTGCGCGTCGAGACACGCTGCTTACGCAACTCGTCGTACTCCTGACAGAGCTGGACAACATCGGTGACGGTCTGTGGATTCCTAGCGACGAGCATCTGGAAGGTGTCGTCGTCAACTCCTTTGATGATGTGCTTGATTTTGTCGCGTTCGGTTAGAGATTCATCGACGCGCTTGCAAAGGGACAAGACATCTTCAATGTAACTCGTAAAGGTCTCGTCCCTGCGCTGGACTCGACTACGGAGACGCTGTTCCGCGCGAAGCCGGTGCACGGCGGGACGGCCGAAGACCACGGAGATGGTGGTCTTGAAGGCGGACCAGTTGGTAATTTCGCCTTCGTGGTTCTTGAACCAGAGGCTGGCCACATCAGCGAGGTAAAAGCGCACGTTTGTGAGCTGGTCGCAGGCGTTCCACTTGTTGGAAGCGCTTACGATTTCGTACTCGACGAGCCAGTCCTCGACGTCTTGTTCATCGTTGCCGCGAAAAATTGGTGGGTCGCGTTGCCGAGGCGCGCCAGTACAGTAGACTGTCGTTGGTAAGGCAGCTTGAGAAGGGCCAGGAGCAGTCATGGTGAACGGCGAGGGTAGCGTCCGATTGCGAAGTTCCAGGTTGATGGGAACCCCGGCTCCTCCACCACTTAAAATAGAGGTGTTGTACGTCGAGAAAGGTTCAGACGTAGCTTGGCAAAATGTCCTTTATCAGGCAGGTCTGGCTAATAGCGAGCGGCGTGCGCGAGCTGGCTTGCTTGCTTGCTTGTTCCTTTCTTTTGTGGCTCTCACCCACTAAGGGGGATTGGCCAAGGAGCCGGTGGTTAATGCAAGTAAATACCTATAGATTTTCTAGATTAGGGGAATATAATTACTGTGTTTTGACTGTGAAATTAATTTGGCGCAATGTAAAAAAATTAAAAAAAATAAAAAAGGGGGGAGAAATAATAGAATTTGTTGAATATCTGTGGTGGAATCGTTATATGAAATTCTCCTGAAAGTTGATTCATTGCAGTGTATCAGCTAAATAATAAGTGGTAGTGTGACTAGTAAAATTCGAGAGCTGATGGCTGACTCAGCAAGGTAATCTTCTTGTGTTATATATGAATTCGCAGAGAGCCCTGCAGATGTTCCTGTCGCTATGTCCCAATGAAGTGGCCCCAAAAGACAAAATATTGGGAGTATTAAGTGATATTCCTACTACTGCAGCCACCGATCATCATCGTCTTCTTCGTTGCCAGCAGAGCGTCCGTTACTCAGATTCATTAATTCATTACAATATATATATATATATATATATATATATATATATATATATATATGAGATATAACAGACAGTAATGCCAAGGAATGTACAGGGTAACTCGAAGGTCGTAGGTTCGATTCCTGCTCACAGTTGGTAATTTTTTCATCCACTTTTCTTCTTATTTATATTCCATTGGTTTTTAATAACTTCCCCTGTACATTCCTTGGCATTACTGTCTGTTATATCTCATTAATATTGTGTTAAAACACGGAAAAACGAGCCCTTAGGTATACACTTCTTTCCCTTATTTCATTGAACGAGGGTCTCGTACTGACAGACTTGGTGCGTTTAGGTTGTATAAGAGGGACAATTAATCAGCTGCTCACTCATAGTAAGTTCACGTGCTACGTGGCGCCAAACATGCGCATAAGAGTGTTTCACACTCGTTGTTTGGCTTATAGATGGCGCTGACTGTCACTCCTACTTCTAAATTCACAGATAAACCCAAAAAAGTGGATGGAGGGAGGGCCGCTGTGATAGCTCAGTGGTTAGAGCATCGAACGCGTAACTCGAAGGTCGTAGGTTCGATTCCTGCTCACAGTTGGTAATTTTTTCATCCACTTTTCTTCTTATTTATATTCCATTGGTTTTTAATAACTTCCCCTGTACATTCCTTGGCATTACTGTCTGTTATATCTCATTAATATTGTGTTAAAACACGGAAAAACGAGCCCTTAGGTATACACTTCTTTCCCTTATTTCATTGAACGAGGGTCTCGTACTGACAGACTTGGTGCGTTTAGGTTGTATAAGAGGGACAATTAATCAGCTGCTCACTCATAGTAAGTTCACGTGCTACGTGGCGCCAAACATGCGCATAAGAGTGTTTCACACTCGTTGTTTGGCTTATAGATGGCGCTGACTGTCACTCCTACTTCTAAATTCACAGATAAACCCAAAAAAGTGGATGGAGGGAGGGCCGCTGTGATAGCTCAGTGGTTAGAGCATCGAACGCGTAACTCGAAGGTCGTAGGTTCGATTCCTGCTCACAGTTGGTAATTTTTTCATCCACTTTTCTTCTTATTTATATTCCATTGGTTTTTAATAACTTCCCCTGTACATTCCTTGGCATTACTGTCTGTTATATCTCATTAATATTGTGTTAAAACACGGAAAAACGAGCCCTTAGGTATACACTTCTTTCCCTTATTTCATTGAACGAGGGTCTCGTACTGACAGACTTGGTGCGTTTAGGTTGTATAAGAGGGACAATTAATCAGCTGCTCACTCATAGTAAGTTCACGTGCTACGTGGCGCCAAACATGCGCATAAGAGTGTTTCACACTCGTTGTTTGGCTTATAGATGGCGCTGACTGTCACTCCTACTTCTAAATTCACAGATAAACCCAAAAAAGTGGATGGAGGGAGGGCCGCTGTGATAGCTCAGTGGTTAGAGCATCGAACGCGTAACTCGAAGGTCGTAGGTTCGATTCCTGCTCACAGTTGGTAATTTTTTCATCCACTTTTCTTCTTATTTATATTCCATTGGTTTTTAATAACTTCCCCTGTACATTCCTTGGCATTACTGTCTGTTATATCTCATTAATATTGTGTTAAAACACGGAAAAACGAGCCCTTAGGTATACACTTCTTTCCCTTATTTCATTGAACGAGGGTCTCGTACTGACAGACTTGGTGCGTTTAGGTTGTATAAGAGGGACAATTAATCAGCTGCTCACTCATAGTAAGTTCACGTGCTACGTGGCGCCAAACATGCGCATAAGAGTGTTTCACACTCGTTGTTTGGCTTATAGATGGCGCTGACTGTCACTCCTACTTCTAAATTCACAGATAAACCCAAAAAAGTGGATGGAGGGAGGGCCGCTGTGATAGCTCAGTGGTTAGAGCATCGAACGCGTAACTCGAAGGTCGTAGGTTCGATTCCTGCTCACAGTTGGTAATTTTTTCATCCACTTTTCTTCTTATTTATATTCCATTGGTTTTTAATAACTTCCCCTGTACATTCCTTGGCATTACTGTCTGTTATATCTCATTAATATTGTGTTAAAACACGGAAAAACGAGCCCTTAGGTATACACTTCTTTCCCTTATTTCATTGAACGAGGGTCTCGTACTGACAGACTTGGTGCGTTTAGGTTGTATAAGAGGGACAATTAATCAGCTGCTCACTCATAGTAAGTTCACGTGCTACGTGGCGCCAAACATGCGCATAAGAGTGTTTCACACTCGTTGTTTGGCTTATAGATGGCGCTGACTGTCACTCCTACTTCTAAATTCACAGATAAACCCAAAAAAGTGGATGGAGGGAGGGCCGCTGTGATAGCTCAGTGGTTAGAGCATCGAACGCGTAACTCGAAGGTCGTAGGTTCGATTCCTGCTCACAGTTGGTAATTTTTTCATCCACTTTTCTTCTTATTTATATTCCATTGGTTTTTAATAACTTCCCCTGTACATTCCTTGGCATTACTGTCTGTTATATCTCATTAATATTGTGTTAAAACACGGAAAAACGAGCCCTTAGGTATACACTTCTTTCCCTTATTTCATTGAACGAGGGTCTCGTACTGACAGACTTGGTGCGTTTAGGTTGTATAAGAGGGACAATTAATCAGCTGCTCACTCATAGTAAGTTCACGTGCTACGTGGCGCCAAACATGCGCATAAGAGTGTTTCACACTCGTTGTTTGGCTTATAGATGGCGCTGACTGTCACTCCTACTTCTAAATTCACAGATAAACCCAAAAAAGTGGATGGAGGGAGGGCCGCTGTGATAGCTCAGTGGTTAGAGCATCGAACGCGTAACTCGAAGGTCGTAGGTTCGATTCCTGCTCACAGTTGGTAATTTTTTCATCCACTTTTCTTCTTATTTATATTCCATTGGTTTTTAATAACTTCCCCTGTACATTCCTTGGCATTACTGTCTGTTATATCTCATTAATATTGTGTTAAAACACGGAAAAACGAGCCCTTAGGTATACACTTCTTTCCCTTATTTCATTGAACGAGGGTCTCGTACTGACAGACTTGGTGCGTTTAGGTTGTATAAGAGGGACAATTAATCAGCTGCTCACTCATAGTAAGTTCACGTGCTACGTGGCGCCAAACATGCGCATAAGAGTGTTTCACACTCGTTGTTTGGCTTATAGATGGCGCTGACTGTCACTCCTACTTCTAAATTCACAGATAAACCCAAAAAAGTGGATGGAGGGAGGGCCGCTGTGATAGCTCAGTGGTTAGAGCATCGAACGCGTAACTCGAAGGTCGTAGGTTCGATTCCTGCTCACAGTTGGTAATTTTTTCATCCACTTTTCTTCTTATTTATATTCCATTGGTTTTTAATAACTTCCCCTGTACATTCCTTGGCATTACTGTCTGTTATATCTCATTAATATTGTGTTAAAACACGGAAAAACGAGCCCTTAGGTATACACTTCTTTCCCTTATTTCATTGAACGAGGGTCTCGTACTGACAGACTTGGTGCGTTTAGGTTGTATAAGAGGGACAATTAATCAGCTGCTCACTCATAGTAAGTTCACGTGCTACGTGGCGCCAAACATGCGCATAAGAGTGTTTCACACTCGTTGTTTGGCTTATAGATGGCGCTGACTGTCACTCCTACTTCTAAATTCACAGATAAACCCAAAAAAGTGGATGGAGGGAGGGCCGCTGTGATAGCTCAGTGGTTAGAGCATCGAACGCGTAACTCGAAGGTCGTAGGTTCGATTCCTGCTCACAGTTGGTAATTTTTTCATCCACTTTTCTTCTTATTTATATTCCATTGGTTTTTAATAACTTCCCCTGTACATTCCTTGGCATTACTGTCTGTTATATCTCATTAATATTGTGTTAAAACACGGAAAAACGAGCCCTTAGGTATACACTTCTTTCCCATATATATATATATATATATATATATATATATATATATATATAAATACGAAGATGTGTTAAGGAGAAATGTTCGACAATTCAGAGCAAGATGTATTCTACTATGGGAGAGCGATATGCCGTCCCAGCTTAATGAAGTAACACTGTTTTTAGAAAAAGTGGGTAACTGTACTTTACTATGGGAGAGCAGAAAGCCGTCCCGTGTACCTCACACTTGAAGAGGCCCAGTTGACAAAACTTGTGTGTTTAGAAAAAGTGGTTAACGATTCAGAGTACTAGGTACTCTATATGGGAGAGCATAAAGCCGTCACGGTACGAATTATAAAGGAAATATTGTTGGGGATACAGCCATACAGTGTTTAAACTATAGTTGAATTTCATCATGCTGACACGCGTTTCTGTCACTGCTTTCAGAACAAAAAAATTATCTTGCTGTGAAATTGCAGCCAATATTAGAAATGTCTTTTCAAGGAAACTTAGTATTGTAGGTAGGGCGATGAACATTTAGTTACTATAACGCGTAGCATTGAATTAGCAGCTCAAGTACACTTATAGTTACAATAGAATTGATGCAGCATGTTTCTGCAGATGCAGTTGAATGGCAGGCGCACCGCAGTTCTGCAGGAGAATCGTGTGTGTAAGTGATTTTAAATGAAAAGAAGAGAAAAGTGAGCCCCGTAACTGTCTCTCAGGGGGGAGGACACCTCTACGGTAGCTCACGAGGGGTAGGGGTAAAGGAGAAATTAAAAGGATAGGATTAAAAAGTAAAGAGATAGAGAGAAAGAGGAAGGAGAGAGCGAGGCGCAGGGACAGCGAACGACGAAAGTAAAGAGGAGATAGGAAAGGTGGACACGGTTGCAGGAGTCCGAGGACGGGGCACCGCTCGGCGAGAGCTCTTGTCAGCGTCAGGAGATGGCGTAGGGGAAGCCCAGTCGACCAGAGCTGCGCCGTCGTCGGAGATCACGGGAGCCCAACCTGTCGCCGCGAAATCCAGAGAGCGAGTGAATCTTGTGTTGGATCTTATGATGTAACGGTCTGTAGTGTTTCCTGCGCAAATTGTCGTAATGACTGACACAGTGTTCATTATGATTTCCAGGTGCTGAAGTCAAATCAAACATGAACACAAGCGTTGACCCGTGCGATAACTTCTATGAGTTTGCCTGCGGTGGGTGGACATCGAGAGAAGAGGTGCCTGAATACGCCTCAGTGTACGGTCAATTTCAAGCGCTGAACAAGGCCGTGATGTACAACATCTCACGTAAGGCAGATACTTCCATGTTGTTTTATTTTGCTTGCAGGGAAGAGGCTGATGTACAGTCGCAAGCAATAGAAGGTGGAACAGTGACATTACATTTTGAAAGCCGTAGTAGGTATAACGCAGCTGGCAAGCACAAGCATGCTCATACAATTCAATGCTCAATCGGAAAAGTATTATTTGTCATATTATACGCCACGTCTGCATAATTATATTAGAAATAATCATTGATGAGACACTAATTTGGTGTCCATTCTTTTTGATATGGATCATTACTGTGCATTACACGCGGGCTACTTCATTTTTATACGTTCTGCAGTATGAAAAAAAAAGCAACGGTCACCCTAAATTAAAAGTAGTGAAAAATAAAAACAAATGACGAACTCTCCTACTTGTCTGAGTACTGCTGGGGTCATAGAATTGAGAACGTCGGTCGCATTTTCCTGTGATGCACAAATCACGCATATGAAAGAAGAAAGAGGGGAAAAAATACAAGGGCACCCGAACAAGCGCCCCTTCACATTACGAAAGTTACTTCAACGGTTGCCTGCGTTGGTTCAGCTAAGACAAATATGTTAAAATACTTCTTAGTGGAAACTGAACTATTTATAAGCGTTTGTGGTGGACAGCCTTGTGCAAAGAATTATGTATGACGTGGTGCTTCATACCATATGCGGTGTATATACCTTGGACAATATGTCTCCGCGCAAGCGTTGTATTGCTAGTTGAACTCTTGCCATCGAACTTTCCGTTGCCATGGTAATTCCTTTATTTGTCTCACAGACATCTTATTCACCGAGTATATACTGGAACGCAACTGCTGCTCGTTTTGATATTAACGCAGGAAATCGGGTGGGGCGGTGGGGCAGTTTACCCTCCACGAAATTCTTCAATATTACGCGAGTATACGCGTACACGCACACACACAAACGCACGCACGATCGTACAAAATATAAGGTCTACCCTTCCTCCCCCTTACGTCCACCGTGGTGGAGCAGCAGTAAAGGTGCTTGGCTGCTGAACCGCAGGTCGCGGGTTTGATTCCGGCTGTGGTGGTTGAATTTAGACGGAGGCGTAATGTTTGAGGCCCGTGTATTGTGCGATGGCAGCGCACCTTAAAGAACACCACGTGGTCGAAATTGCCGGTTCTCTCCACTACGGCGTCTCTCGTAGTCATGTCGTGGTTCGGGGACGCAAGACGCCAGATAATAATAATAATAATAATAATAATAATAATAATAATAATAATAATAATAATAATAATAATAATAATAATAATAATAATAATAATAATAATAATAATAATAATAATAATAATAATAATAATAATAATAATAATAATAATAATAATAATAATAATAATACCCCCATCTCCCTCTTCCGAGAAAGTTACTGGCTACACCCCTGATATTAAGCAAATGCATTTTGTGCTACTGATAGCTGTATAGTGTTTTCCCCCAACTCATTCCACAAGCTCGTAGGAAAAAAAACAAAGAAGCTAAAGATGGTCTCTGCCTGTAGGTGTGCGTGTGTGTGTGTGTGTGCGTGCGTGCTTGTGTTTGTGTGTGTGATCACTTTAACTTTAGGACTTCGAAACGCGGGTAACTCGAATGTACCCACTTCCAGATATTCTATCGAGGTCCTACGAAAACCCTGATCCGATCTTGAGCTCCTTGTACAAGGGTCACTCTGCCTGCATGCTCGGGGGTGAGTAATGCGCCTCGTTGCATGATTGCATGAATTGATGCGCAAGTTTGTGTGTTGCTTTTGCCGCGTCAAACTGTACAGGACATTGACATGTCACATTGGTAAATCTTGAATTGTAATTAAGGGTTGTATGATTTGGGTCCGTCGATGCACACACTATTTAAAAAAAAGCAAGAGTTCTTTGACTCTCTTTAGAGAGTCTTGACTTGCCGCGTATACGACTCCCTTTAAATAGACGCATCAACTACCTTCTGAGAGTCGTGTGACCTACAAGAGAGTTAACGTGCCTCTTCCAAGAGTCTTATTACGTGCGTAGCCAGAACTCAATCATCCAGAGGAGTCACACGCATACTCTTCCTTTCTTAGAGGGCAGCAATTCATCACTCATAAAATATGTCACCGGTCACTCATTTAGGCGAGTTCCGACTTGCCGAACATACTCCTCTTTCAAAATATACGTTCACTCTTTTTCGGACATCGTCATATACTCTTCCGAGAGTCACACAAGAGGCATGACTCACAAAGAGAGTTAACGTGTATCTTTAAAGAGTGTTATACGTGTGGTAAGTCAGGATTCGTCAATACGAGCAAAATGAATTCGCTTTTTTTACCTGTACACTGTGATTCGTTAAAGGGGGCCGACAACCAAATTTTATTAAGCGCAACCAAAAACTTACAGATTAGACTGTCTAATCACGAAATGCTAACATCGTAAACGTGAAACAATCATAATCAGAGTATTTCTATTGTAGGTGAATGTGATGTCGGGTACTCACGTGACAATACGTGCTACAGACACTGAGCACAAGAGTGGTTCGTGTTCCAACGCGATAGCTTGTGCTGCTGCTTGACATGGTTTACTGGCTTCCGTGAAGACAACGCCGTTTATCCCCGTGCAAGTCCTTTTACACCGTAAACAGCAAAGAACAGAGGGAGAATCGATAATATTACACGCTATAATTTCGAGGATCAAATATGGCGCGCACGACAGCATCACTGTATACATGACTACCCACAGCAAAGTGATCGACTCCATAGTTCAGACACAAAGCTTTTCCGCTAGGCTGCTTGTCATACCGTTTTTTTTCTTACTTTTAAATAACGCTGAAATCTGTCACTATATTTCATTTTTTTTATCAGGATCCAATCCCACGTTTTGGGTTGTGGTTGATCCCTTTGAGCACATTCTCTACGTTCTGTATGCCGACTCGCACTAAGCTCTTGTAACCACTCTTGTTTTAAATGACACACCATGCATGAAAGCCCGGGCTGCGACTTTCTTACATGCGTTAGTTTATGTATATAAATATAACACGAACCAGACATACAAAGGTTTTCCATATGGGAAAATTAGGAGATCGGTATAAGCATGAATAACGTTTTCACTTGTAAAGTCAAGGGTCGTGTTAATGCTAACCGTTATCGAAAGATGTCAAAGGGTACGTGCAGAGCAGCAAAGATGCTGTTAACTTGAGAAACACTCTGTTAGCCGCAGGTTTTGAACGTCGGTATGGGTATAATCGTCAACATTCGATCTCTCTGTGAATTTCCCGCGATATGAAGATGACCTGTACTTAGAAGAATTCTGGCCTGGCTACGTGTTGTAGCTGGATAAACCACCTAAAAAGGTCCCTACCAGTCTATGGCTGTACTTTCGATGTGTCCTTTTTTTTATTTAAAATCATTTTGCGAAAACAGCAGTGCAGGAAAATACAAGAACCTATAGAAGGACGTGACGTGAGCCCTTCTGTATCCCTGTTCTTTTACAGTGAAAGCTGTTGTGGTCACAACTCCGGTGTCACACAGCGCCGTAGTTGTCCACTGCCGCCACCAGTTTCCGTAATCACATCGCGCAAAATTAGCAAATAAACTGTACTAATCATACTGTGGAGCTTGAACCCGTGTCCACTGGGTGCCGGCCCAGTATTCTACCAATGAGCCACGCCGGGGCTTGGGACTCGTCGGTAAGCTTGCCGTAGGCAGGCTTGATGTCGGGAAAGCAATCGCGTTAATAAAACTTATACAGCGCTTTAAAACAGCAAAAGAACAAGCAGTCGTCGCGCAATGCGAATAGCGTACCGAGTGGGTCGTCCAATGCTCCAATACATTACAAAAGCTTCTTTTTGTTCAGCTATTAACTGTGGCGCACACGTATACTTCAGGCACAATTCCTCACCGTTGTTAGCCACTGCATGAACAATTGGCACAAAATTCTTTGCAAGTGTTTAGCGGATACCGCGCTTCTCACAGAATGACGAAAAATAGCATAGGGAATGCTAGCCTACTACCCTAGAGTTTCATTATTAATACCGTAGTGGTCATCAAGCAAGTGTGCTTGCGGTAGTTACCCAATGAGTGTTTAGAAAAGGCTATGAAAGGCCACTCTTCTAGCTCTCGCTGTGACTGTGCTGCGCCTTCCACTCAGGCCTGGCGTTTTTTTTTAGCATTGTTGTTTAATGTAGTTACTTGGTATTGCATTCCTAAAAGACACACTTTTTTGTGTGCAATACATTTCAGGAAAAAAATTGAGATAGGACAGATCACATCCTATTGCGTTTTGTTCTATCTCAATTTATTGTGAAACGTTACGTGCATAAAAAAAAAGAGGAGGTTTCCTTTAAGAATTCCGCACGTGACTCAAGCTTCGCGCGTAAAACGAAGGTTTTCATCTCCATTATTTGCATTGACTTCAGCAACTCGAGCACAAGCGCGCCCCCAGAGTTTCCCATTTTTGGAGGACGGGGGGGGGGGGGTGCTTCCTCCTCTTGCGGGTCGAGTCCGAAAAACATCCTTCACAACAAATTAAAAAGAAATGAAAATGATGCTACGAAGTGTGCTTCTCCTAGTGGCCGTCCTTTGGTCGCTTGGCTTCTTACCGGGTGTAAAGATGGGAATGAAACAGTTCTTGGAATACAGACAGCATCAGGGTCTGCCATTAAGGTTAACAATGTCTGTGGCCTTCCTGTTCTTTAAATTTCCTGTTCTTTAAATAATGATGCGACAAGCGCAATTGAATCACTGTATATAGGGCAGACTTTGCTCGACTTTTTAGGTTTTATGGGCAAGGGTGCCCCTCATCCTCTTCCCCTCCCTCCCTGTGCACGTTTCTCTATATGGTCTCGAGGTACGATATACAAGCCGGGCTTGCTTCACGTGCTGAAACCTGTTTGAGTAACTTTTCTAGTCGACTGGCCGCATTGTGAACAAAGAATTCGCGTATGAAAGCCGGAACTTGATTTCTTTTTTAAATTTTCATTTGGTCGTCGTGCCTTCGTTTTTCATGTTTCATTCCGAGCAGACGGACTTCCGTCGCACTCTCGATTTCATTCGTGCTATAACAAGACGTCTTCTTGCGGTGTTTAGGCAGCGGTGTAGGCAGGGACAACGAGGATGGTTGGAACAGGGTGTTACAGAAAATCGGAGTCGAAGAGTGGCCCAACGGTGCGGGTGACGTCACAATCCCGCTGTGGAGTAAGCTGCTCGGCGACCTGATGACCACGTTTAACCACAAGCCAATCGTCTACGTCGACGTCAAGTGGAATCGCGCCATGAAGAAAAACATCCTACACGTAAGCAACCATGCCTATGCGTTAAAAAATTCCACAGCCCTTATTTATTTACCTTAGACCGTCCTTTGTTTTTCTTCACGGTCGTGAAACCTCACCTGGCTACACTCCGCCTCCATGATGAGCAGCCCAGTATTGACCGTATGGTGACGTCACTTCACGTGGCATCATGACGTCAAAGGGACGTCATAATGTCACAAATTTTGGCAGTCTGTGACGTCATGATGACTTAGTATGGTGACGCCAACATGTGATTATGATTTTTTTTTGCGATCGTGTTGTAGGTGACGCAAAAATTTCTCGTTCGACAAGGCGATCGTGTTGTAGGTGACGCAAAAATTTCTCGTTCGACAAGGCATCTAACGCTTTCCCCTTAATACCACCTCAAGTTATTCTTGTTTGTCTCGCTGTCCTTTAACGTAGCATTCATCTTATTTCACGGTGTCCTGAAAAGGGGTGACAGTTGTTCTCCGCTCAAAAAAGGTTGGTGAAATTTCGTTCAAAACAAAAGCTTACATGAATTCCTTCTAGCTTCCCCCGTACAATCCGAGATTGGAACCGCCTACCCAGAGAAACAACCAAATGCGCTTTTGTTTTCGCTTTCATTACCGCACTTCAAAGCGAGAAATGAGAGTGCCGTTATAACCAGTAGTGTATTCAACTTGTCATAAAAGCGCCACCCATATTTGTTTCCTTTTCATTATTAACGCAGTTCGTTAGAGAGCTCGTTTCGCAGAAATGCAGGTGTGGGCGTCAGCGTTGGCGTCGTTGGTTGTAAGCGAAAAATCATCGTCTTATGCGTGACTGAAAAGTCGAGAACGATGTAAATAAAATAATATGATAAAAATTCGGCAGATCACACGTACCTGGGAATCGACGTTATGCGAAGCATGCGGAGGGAAGGTGACCATGTTGCAATTTTTATTGAGCGACACGTCATGAAAAGACGCTAAATATATGCGCAAATGTTGCACGCATAGACATATGTTGAAGAGTTGCAGATTTTTTAATAACCAGTTGTTTGCACTTGCGCAACGATGTCCACTGGGACATGCGTATTAGCAACACCAGAAGCTGATATGAAGCGCTGATGCTCGCGAGGATGCTGGCCCTGGACACTGCTACATAAATCAATTTCATCGCATGGCAACCAGCTACAATTGACGTGATGGCCGTATCAAAGGACTACATGTGTAATGTTTATAAAATTGGGTAGGCAGCACTGCAACTACTACTGACGTTTCACGAAGATAAGCGTCTATTTGAAAAATAGTTCCGACACCTGGCGTAGCTCTGTGGTAATATGCTTCATTTCCAAGCAGAATTCTTTGGTTTGATTCCAGCTGGAACCCTGACATTTATTCTTTGCATTCGTCGGGTCGACGCTACCGATGTCGGGTATTTCTTAACGCTCGCGCGTTAAAATTGCCCATGTGTGTTCTCGTCGTTCCTGGGTAGATACTGAGTGTCAATCACCTGTGACACATACCCGAATACTAGCGGCACATACTCGCCCGTGGGTCTGGGCCACTGTCTGGCGCAAATTAAGCGTGTGACGACGTACGCGACGGGATCGGGACATTATTCCTGTCTTGATCATGCCCTCCCATGCTAATTTTGGTTCACCCCAAGTTAAAGGAAGGACCACGAGAGCACCCAAACGTAAAAGGCTAGGTAGATAGATACGCTCAAAGTCACCGAAGTTCGCTAAGAAATGCTTCGCATTTAAAAATCCAGGAGCAGAGTGGGGACCGAACCAGAGTTGCTTGGGTTTAATTGGGGCTCGAACCCGGGTTGTTTGCGTGGTAAGCAGATGTTCTACCACACGGCCACGCCTCTGCTTGTGAAAACAGGGAAAAGAACTTCCTCTGCTTGGAAATGCAGTGAAAGTAACTCTCAAGCTTCACAAACACACGTGTCCTGTATACATTCTTCTTAATGCAATATGAAATATTGCGGCAATAATGCGTGGTACAAGCGTCCATTCCCAACGGACGTCAGAATATGTGATTATCATAATGGCTCGGTGGTTGGAAGCAGGGTCTCCACTACAAGAGGCACACACGATACTGCGCCTATTTCCTAAAGACCGCGTAGTCGGTGGATAGAAAATTCGAAAAGTTTTCATGCCCTAAGTGTTTGAAGTGCGCACTAGAAACAAGATGTCACTATTCAGTTCAACTCCCAAAGGCGAAGCTTTAGGGTCCCCTAATTTTTCATGTTTTCTTTTTTTAGTTACATTCTTTGATTGTGTTGAAACATCTAGTGCACTCAACATACGCCTTTTTTTTTAATTTTCGCTCTATCATTGAAAGCGTTGAATAGTGGATATTGTAAACTTGTCACTACTTGTTTTGCTATGCAGAATGTTTCGTATATTTGTGTGTAGCACGTGGTGTATTTGTCTCACTAGTTGACTTTTTCTGACGTTGCGTAAATCCTTTATTGTTGAAGTGAATTTGTATACACAGTATAACCCATCCACTCCTGCTTAAGGCCTGAAAATTCCGGCCAGTAGTACTCAATAAATGAAATGGTAAATAAATAAATAAATAAATAAATAAATAAATAAATAAATAAATAAATAAATAAATAAATAAATAGAAGTATGTCAAGATGTTCAGAAACACAGCTTGTAGTTTTAACAATACATGAGGTTCGTCCAGGGTTCGCATCGTCACCGTTAAAGAAAGGTTCCTAAAGGAATATTCCCTAAACGGTCTCTAGACCATGAGCAGTCCAGGAAAACTCCGAAACAGGCCTAAGTAATACAAATTTCAAAACACATGGACACCGAATACTAGAAATTTCTTCTGCTGTATGCGGTACAATGAAAGCTGAATCACAGCAAATCGGTTATCTTTTAATTTTTTAGAGATCGGGTCTCCACTAAGCCGATTATTGCTCCGTGACACGTGAACAGTAATTATCATTATCTCTCGCCCTCTTCGTCTCCTGCTTTACCCTCATACGCAGGCGCCTATTTGACCGACATCCGGGCTTGGCGAGGGAACCAGTACACAAGGAGACAGAGAGAGAGAGAGAGAAAGAAAAAGAAAGGGACCGAAAGAAATAATTGCCGAGGCTGGATTGAAATACCAGCGTACCCTCGATCAGATGGCGAACATCGTAATCAATCGCTATAGAGGCACGCTAGCAGAGCAGAGCAGAGCGCATAGCTTTGCATAGCATTGAACAGCGAGGGGATGTGAAAGGGAAGGCGGTATGAGGAGAAGATATAGGGTTGGGGGTGAGAGTAAATAGTATGCAAAGAATGAGGAGAGAGATAAAGGTGGAAAAAGAAAGAGAGAAACAGAATCAAATAAAGGTAGAGAAAGAAATAGAAAGAGATAAATCGGAGGCATGTGAGGAATATATATATATATATATATATATATATATATATATATATATATATATATATATATATATATATATATATATATATATATATATAGAGAGAGAGAGAGAGAGAGAGAGAGAAAAGAAACAAATAAAAGGAGGAAATAGAAAGGATGATAGAAAGAGCAAGAAAGAAGAAAAAAATGTTTCCATGAAGAAAGACTCAGAAGCATGTCGTGCAGTGGATGTATTTTTCCCTCAGCACCAAGGCGACTCTCGACAAAACCCACTGCATTCTAATTGCTCTATTGAATGTTTAATGCAGAAACAAACGAATCAACAAATCGTTTCACGCTAAACTTTAGAGGCTAACATCAGTCAGTCGATTCACCATAACACGTCGCTCTGGAATTCTCCGTCGTTTAATTATCCGACGATTTATTCGCCCGTCTAAACGGAGCATAGACTGAGATGATCGTGGGAAAGTGAACTCTCCGACCACAGTAAACGAGGTGATAAAACTTTTTTTACTTTGCTCGTCCACGGCATGACTCGCGGGAACTCGTCTACTTCGTGTTGGTCAGTTCTCTCAAACAGCAATCCGTCCCGTTAAGCTAAACCTGCAGCGTCAACACAACTAAATTCCACTGTATATAGTCCGCGCCACAACCATCATGTATATATATATATATATATATATATATATATATATATATATATATATATATATATATATATATATATATATATATATATATATATATCTATATATATATATATATATATATATTTATCTATATATATATATATATATATATATAAAATAAGGGAAAGAAGTGTATACCTAAGGGCTCGTTTTTCCGTGTTTTAACACAATATTATTGAGATATAACAGACAGTAATGCCAAGGAATGTACAGGGGAAGTTATTAAAACCAATGGAATGTAAAATAAGAAGAAAGAAAAGTGGATGAAAAAATTACCAACTGTAAGCAGGAATTTTTTCATCCACTTTTCTTTCTTCTTATTTTACATTCCATTGGTTTTAATAACTTCCCCTGTACATTCCTTGGCATTACTGTCTGTAATGCCAAGGAATATATATATATATATATATATATATATATATATATATATATATATATATATATATATATATATATATATATATACAGGGCCGGTCGCAGTGGGGAATTCGATATTAACGTCGAGGCTGTTATTATATTTAGGTGCAGTTTTCTTTTCCGCGTTTCATCTTCATCAAAGTGCGAGCGCCGTGGCTGGGGATCGAGCGGACTCCCTCGTGATCGTGATCTCGCAACGTGGCGACTGCCAGCCATAGATGGTCCGGCTCAAGGCGTGCACCCTTATACCGAATATCGTATATTTCGAATATTGTATACTGTCCATGCCTTAAGCACGGTCATCCAGAGGGGTGGGCGCCTCTCTGGACGCCTATGCAGTAGCAGTAAGCATTACAGCTTGGTTAGCACGCTTATGTCCCGCATTGCTTTGTTAACTGGCCCTCATCGCCAATTTTGCACGTTGCACATTAGTAGTGACTAATCTTGACAGTCATGTCGGTCATGTCGTGCCAGTGGAAGAATATTCAGGGGATTCCTGTTCTTCATTCTCCCTTCCCCCCTGCGAATGCCTCCCCCCCTCGTAAAATGTCATGCGGACACCGCCTGGTGTTCGCCATTGGTGTGATCGCTATCGCAATAATGGTTCTAACTGAAGTAAGGCACCGTGCAGTCAAGTTTTCCAATCTGACTGCAGCGCCAAAACGCATAGCCTGGTGGATGAAAAAAGCAACATTGAGACGGGGCCGCTCAGAATTATGGTGAACTATCATATTCTAGTTCACTACAGTCGAAATGAAACCCGATGCACGGGTCTCGTGCCCTGAATCATTGGGTGGATTGTGGCCACGCTACCATAGCCGGGCTGCACGGGGGACGCGTGAACGATTGTATTTTCTGCGTGCCCCTAGCGGCCAATGTCAGCGACTTTGAAACGGGGAGCACGAGCAACGCAGCTCCCTGTGGTCAATGGTCGGTGCCTTTTGAAAGGAGAAGTTACTCGGAGCGTTAACTCGGCATTGCCAAACCTTCCTCGCAGATTTGTCCTGGATCACTACCTACGAAGAAAGAACACCTGGCCTCATATTTCTATAAAACATACATTCTCGAAGTTGCAGACAAGCTCAGCTCAACCACCCTAGAAGAACGACGAGTCGTTCGCGCTGTGGATGAGATGATACAGTTTGAACAAAACTTGGCTGAGGTGAGTACTTTCGTTTGTTTTAGGGGCAAAGCTCTTTAGGGCTTGGTTCGTTCTCTCCTCGATTTGCAGTTTGTACGTATGTATCTACCTCTACATTATGAATTGCTCGCTAGATGACATTGTGTGTATATATCCTTGTGTGTAATATATTCGATTTGAGAAGCGATTGAGAGAAATGGCGGAGGAGCGTTGGGCTAGGAAGGTTTTCAGCTACTTGTACATGAAGAATGTCGATACAAACTGAAGGAAGCGAACCAGGAAGTTGACTGGTAAATATTTAGAAAACAGCAGGTGGCCAAACCAAAAAGAACTATCAGTTAAGAAGAAAGTGAAGGAAACGGAGACTGACAAGTGGAGAATGGGCATGATTAAGAAGTCCGCACTAGAGATCTATCGAACTTTTAAGCAGGGAATCGCCAAGGAAAGGATCTATGATAGTACTCGGGGTAGTTCTCTACTGTTTGAGGCCAGGACGGGAGTGCTGCGAACCAAGACATATCGGGCCAAGTACGAAGGGGTAGACACGGTATGCAGTGCATGTGGAGAGGAGGAGGAAACTGCTGAACACTTGATAATGTTCTGTAAAGGGCTTCACCCTATAGTTCAGAATGATGGCAGCAGAGTTTTTCAAAGCACTGGGGTTTAGGGACAGGGAGGGCAAAATAGACATTAAGCGGGTAGAATTAACTAGAAGGTTATCTGATTGGTGGCTAAAGTGAAGGCACGAGTGAAAATTAAACCCTTCACTGCAAAGTACCGGTCCTCAACTTCACTAAAGAGGAAAAAAGTTAAATCTAGTGGTTAGTTCACCAAGTATTACGGCTAGGTGGCGTTTGATCTAAAGGGTACAGTCACATCCATCCATCCACCCATCTTTGGAAATAATATCACTAGATGGCGATAGTGGTTTTCGTATATAGTTGACGATTAGAGGGTATCACGGTGTAAGGATACGGAGGATCGATGGCGCTGTTATCGGGTTCTCCGTATAAGCGAAAAATTCACAGCTTAGCCACGGAGTGAATGATGATGAGTAAGGCGAAGCGTGCCTCCGTCAGTCTGTCCGATGCGTGCTTTAGTGGGATGGGAGTGGCGACGGACGGACAGACAGACGGACAGATGAACGCTTCTCTCCACTCATCGTCTTCACTCCGTGGATATGCTGTGAATTTTTCGCTTATACGGAGAACCCGGGTTCATTCAACATATTTGGTAGACGATTGAAAAAAAAAACGCCCTCGAGCGTTCTTGGTCGCTTGAAAGGAATATTTTGGTGTTATTTGTTGTTGTTGTTAGTGGTTCATAAGGAAAAGGAAGAAGGCACCTAATTTCTGTCTGCCTACAGGCGACACGGCGCAGTGCCTTTGGGGTGGGGTGGAGGGGGATGAAAGGGGATAGGAGAAATAGTGTGTGGTGTGTAAGGAGGGGTGTCCGGTCCGCTTCAGCGCGAGTAGCAGGCCGTCGGCAAGGGCAAGGGCAGCAGGGCTCCTGGGATCAGCGGTAGGCAGCAATTCCCGACTCCTCCACGAACTCCGCCAGGCTGCGGAGTGCTGCTGGATGTGGACAAGCCGGGAACAGCAGGTTTTCCAGGTTGGAGACGGGCAGACCCTGTCTCCTGTAGGCCGTGTAGGCCCTCAAGCGTTCCTGTGCTAAGCCAGGGCAGGCACAGAGGAGGTGTTCGAGGGTCTCTGGGTCTCCGCAACGGCTGCAGGCCGGGGAGGGACAGAGGCCCTTGGCGTGGCGGCGGGCCGCCGTCCACACGCAGCCAGTCCGCAGTCGCAACAGGGAGGCCCGTTCTCCCCTGGTGAGGCCCGTCTCTGGGAGAGGCTTTGGTCCTCGCCCGCTGGCCACCCTCGGGTCTGGGTGGACTGTGATGAGGAGCCTCTTGAGACGGGCCTGTGAATAGTCCCTGGCCGCCACGGCACAGGAGTAGGGAGTACCAGGCTGGTGGGCAGCCTTGGCGAGGGTGTCCGCCTTCTCGTTTCCAGCGATGCCCACGTGGGAGGGCAGCCAGTGGAAGGAGACGGACACCCCGGCGTCAGTGAGGGCGCGAACCTTGGCTCTCAGGAGGCAGGCCGTCAGTCCAACACGGCGGGAGTTGGCCAGGGTCTGCAGGGCCGCCTTGCTGTCACACAGGACCGCGGCCGGCTCAAGGGGGATGTCCTCAGCCAACAGGTCTACCGCGAGATGCAGTCCAGCCAGTTCCGCAGCCGTGGAGCTCGCCGGGAAGGGTAGCCTGCACTGCCTGCTGTTGGCTCTGGACGGGATTACGCATGCGGCCGCTGCAGTCCCGTCTGGCATCACAAATCCGTCCGTGAACACCTGCAGCCGTCCCTCCAGTCGTTCCTGGAGCTTGCAGGAGGCCGCCTGTTGCAGTGCGGCCACAGGCGTTCGTCGCTTGGTTGCCCCTTCCAAGCGGAGGTGGACCTCTGGTGGCTGGTGGTGAGGCGGTGGAGAGGCAACCGGGACTGGCGGATCTGGAACCATCTGATGGTAGAGCAGGCAGAGGCCTCTCATCCGTGATGCTGGCTGGCTGCGGAGACGCTCCAGGAGGGCCCTGCCGTCGGTGGCGCGGTGAAGGCGGTCAATGTGGCCCAGCGCACGTTGCAGCATACGTAACGTCAGGGGCCACTCTCTTGCCTCCGCGAGAGTCTCTGCCACCGGTGAGCTTTTGGAAAGCCCCAGGATGGCCCTCAGTGCACCCCTGTGGAGTCCCTCCAGCAGGCTTCTCCTGGCCGGTGTCAGGCTCACCAGCGAGAAGGCGTACAGGAGGACCGAGGACGCCGCAGCCTGGTTGAGTCGGAGGGCCCACTTGGTGGAGCAGCCGCGGCCACGCAGCTGCAGCCTGCTGATGGCGCCCTGGACGCGCCGCACCTTGGTGGCAGCAGCCTTGGCAGCCGGGATCCAGGTGAGTCGGTGGTCGATGGTGAGCCCCAGGTACTTCACCACCAACCTCCAAGGCAGGCTGCGATTGCCAATCCTCAGCCGTCTCACGTGGGTGCGAGCTGCCGCCAGCGGGTGAATCAGCAGGGCCTCAGTCTTGGTGGCAGAGACCTTAAGCCCGATGCCTCCGAGATAGGTTATCACTGCATTGAGGACCGCCTGCAGTGATCTCCTGATGGCCGGGATGAACCGCCTTGGTCCCCGGACCCAGAGTGCCAAGTCATCTGCGTAGACAGAGCAGCGGGCCGGGAACCTGGTGTCTGTTGGGAGGGACGCCGGAAGTCCTGCTAGTGCCATGTTGAAGAGGAAGGGGCTCAGTACTGAAACCTGTGGGACACCAGCAGTGATGACCCTGGGTTGGCTGGTAGCCCCTCCAACACGGACGCGGAAGGTCCTCCCGGACAGGAAGGCGGTCACGAAGCCTCGGAGGCTACCGCTGATGCCGAGGCGGTCGAGGGCCACCTCGACCGCCACGTGTGGGAGTCCGTCGAAGGCACTCTCCACGTCCAGCAGCAGCAGCATGGCCACGTCCCCGCTGCTCCTGGCGTCCTCGAGGGTAGCGACGACGTCTGAGATGGAATCTGCCGTGCACCGGTGTCGCCTGAAGCCCGTCTGCTGCTCCGGGAAGAAGCCCAGGTGGTCGGCAATCCACTCCAGTCTCTCCAGAGCCACCCTCTCCATCACCTTGCAGGGCGCGGAGGTGAGAGAGACTGGCCTGTATGAGGAGAGAGCCGTGGCCTTCCTCCGGGGCTTGAGGATTGGCGCCACCACCGCAGTTCGCCAGGACTCGGGTAAGACTCCGGTGCACCAGACGTCGTTGTAGTACTCCAGGAGTCGTTGACGGCCACCTCCATCCAGGTTGCGTAGCATTTGGAAGGTGATGCCGTCGGCCCCTGGAGCACTTCGTCGCTTGGTCCTCTTGAGGGCTGCCACCAGCTCATGTATCGCTATGGGCTCTTCGCACAGCTCCCGCACCTGCGCGGACACCCATCTGGGATGATGACAGGAGGTAGGGAGAGGGAAAGCAGCAGGCGGTGGTGCAGCAGGCAGTGGGGCTCTGTCTCTGGCAGCAAACTGGTCAGCCATCTGCTCTGCCAGGTTCGCAGCCGTGATCGACAGGTGAACAGCCAGGGACAGTCCCTGGTTCAAGGCCCGGGGCGCCATCAGCAGGCACTTCAGCAGGCGCCAGGCCTTGGTCCCATCACGTGAGCTGTTGATCGAGACGCACACGCCCTGCCAGCCCTGGTTCCGGCGCCTGCGTGCATGGCGTCTGCAGACGGCATCAATTCGCCGGAAGACCGTCCAGAGCTCCGGTTGGCCCTTGTTCAAGGCTTGCCGCTCTGCACGTCGCCGTGCCGCCCTCAGAGCCAGGTGCCGGAAGTCTGGGACGGGCTGTCCCTGCTGTACCTTGGCAGCGACTGTTGCTGCCCTCGCACTGTGGGCCACCAGTTGCAGCAGGTCCCCGCTGCTTGTGTCCTGCTTGAGTAGTCGCCGGTAGGCCTGCCAATCTACCACGCGGTACTCGCGGTCCCGTGGAGCCCTACCTCTGAAGGGAGACAGCAGGATGGGCAGGTGGTCCGAGCCCCAGGTGTCCGGGAATTGCGACCAGGCATACTGGCAACCCTCCG
Organism: Rhipicephalus annulatus; assembly: GCA_013436015.1. NCBI lineage: Eukaryota > Metazoa > Arthropoda > Arachnida > Ixodida > Ixodidae > Rhipicephalus > Rhipicephalus annulatus. The sequence goes on along the minus strand of WOVY01010090.1, from coordinate 168,484 downwards.
TGGCCACGCCGAGATCTATGGCAGTGCTGGTGGCCTGCTGCCCACGACGGAGGAAGGTGTTGAGAATCGCCAGCCCCAGCTGCCGGAGTACATCACGCACCCCTCTGCCTCGAGCGTCAGTCCTGCGGCCGCCCCACGCTGGGTGTTTCGCATTGACGTCCCCGCAAAGCAGGAACTCCCTGCCCAGGCGATGCGCCAGCTGACGGAGGCATCTGGGGTCCCAGGGCTGGCCCGGCCGAACGTAGATGCTGGCCACAGTGGTGTCCTGCCCCCCGATGCGGATGCGGACAGCGCAGCATTCAAAGGGGCCCCCAACCAGGTCAGCCACCTTCACCTCTGCCTGCGGGAGCTCCCGCCTGGCGTACACAGCACACCGGGAACGTCCTTGCTGGTGGCTGTCGTTCAGGCAAGGGGCATCAAGGTAGGTCGCCAGGGTGCAGCCAGTCCTGCTGCTGTATCCAACGTACCCTGGCAGGCGAAGGTCCTCGGCCCGGGCATACACCTCCTGCAGTGCAAGCACGTCGTAATCGCTCCGCAGAAGGTGCTCTGCCAGGTCGTCTCTTCGCCGCCCCAGCCAGTTGACGTTCCACTGCAGAACGCTTGGGCGGCGGCCTCGGCTCGTTCCGGGTGGGGAGCTAACCATGATTGGTTGTAGGGAGTGGTGAGCCTCCCGTCTGTAGACAGATGGCTCGAAGGGGGTGGTCCAGAGGAAGGGATTCTCCCACAGTCCGCAGGGTGTTCAGCAGGGTGGCGACAATGTGGTAGGCCGGGTCAGCTGGGGGTGACGCTACTGTCGCAGCAGGCAGGGCCGCAGGAGCCATGGGCATAGCAGGCCGGCCTCCGGGGGCAGTAGCTGCCGGCTGGGCCGCGAGAGTGGCAGCTGCAGCAGGCGGGGCCTCAGGAGCAGCAGTGGCCGCTGGCAGGGCCATAGGGGCAGCAACGCTGGTGGACTGCAGTCCCTGGAGTGGCTGGCGGCGAGATTTTCGATGCGCCGGGATGGGTCTGGCCGGAGGGGGGGGGCGGCGCGGGGTGGCCCTTCACCACGCTTGCAAAGGTCCGCGCCTCCTGAGTCTCCTCTCGCACCGCCGCTGCCACTGCGCGCCTCGAGAGGATGGTTGGGGAAGATGCCATGATTGTGGCAATCTTCCGCTGCTCCTGCCACCGGGGGCACTCTGGGGTGTCTGCAGAGTGAGGGCCCCCGCAGTTGACACACCGGGTCTGTTTGCTGCTCTCTCCAGGGTGGGTCCGGCCACATCTGATGCAGCTGCCTGGCCAGCTGCAGCTCTCCTTCACATGGCCGAACCGACCGCATTGCCGGCACTGCAGAGGGCGGGGTCTGGCTGGCCGCACTGGGAAACGGACCAAGAAGAGTGACACGTGCTCCGGCGGCACAGGGCCGGCGAAGCGGGGCGTCACGGTTCGCCCCTCCCTGGCAGCAGAGAGCACCGGAACGGCCGACTGGATCCCAGGCAGCAGGCTGTCCACCGCAGGCTCCCCGTCGACACCATGAAGGAACCGCGTGCTGGTCTTGTGGTCAGCGGGTTCCTTGGCAGTGACGGGGATCCCCTTTAGCTCCTTGATGGTCAGGAGCTGCTCCAGGCACTCTCGCGTGGTAGCGTCAGCAGCCACAATGTTGCGTTTTTGGTTTACGCGAATTGCGGCCACGCCGGGCCTTGCAGAGAGCGCCTGTGCGAGGATGAGGCGTGGGGATCCGCTGAAGGTACCTCCGGGGGCTGACGGCCGGAACAGAACTGTGCCCACAATGGCAGGGTCGACCGGGAGGGCCGCAGCAGCAGCAAGGTCCCTGGCACGGCGTCGGGCACTTTTGGTAGTGCGATACTCTCATGGTCGTTCTCAATCCGGTCGCGGCGTCACAACCCTTTCTGCTCATGCGCGTCCCTTTTCCCTCTACATCCTCTCCTACACTCCCCCTTCCTCGTCTCACATTGCCGACGCAGAAAGCGTCTGCCGGTCTACGCTCCCTCCCCCTCTCTCTCATTCCCGGTGTGCTATGGGTGAATAGCAAAACGACGCGTCGTCTGCTAGGCACTGCGCCGTGTTGCCTGTAGGCAGACAGAAATTAGGTGTCTTCTTCCTTTTCCTCATTAACCACTAACAACAACAACTTCCGGTTCGAGGCCTGTCCCTTTGCTGCTTCAACGTGCCTGCTGCGCAGTGTAATCGAGGAGGAAACACGTGAAATTCTGTGACGTTTTTACTGCCGCTCGTTCAATTATTGCGCTCAATTGTTTTTTTGTGTGAATAAATGGATGATATTTCGCGCATTTCAGAGAATGAAGCGAGACGTGGACATGGGCAAAAACGAGGAACGTTGAAAGATGGGGTTCGAGCACAGCGTGCGATTATTCTTTGAAGCACGCAGTAATATTTTGCGGGATCACCTTGATTTAGTATAGTCAAGCGCATACACATACCGAGACCACTTTAAGATCACTCACACATGTGTTCACATGCTGTCATATGTCAATATACGTACGTTGTCTACGTATGTGCGCGTACTTTGCGCAATGAAGTGTGCCGATATAGTATATTTCTATTGAACAATCTGCATCGCTAACTGTCTGTCAAATTAATTGAAACAGGTGAGTGCATAAAATAATGGTATCGTGGAACGTAAAACGATCGAAGTCGCTTTTGAAGAAACGAGTAGCATGGTATGGAGTCTCTATTATGTCAGACTTGCAAGCTTGTAGTGCCGATAGGTCGTGTTATACTTCAACTCATAGCCTTAAAGGCTATCTTGCACAACTGTACGATGAGTGCGGATAATTTTGCATGCATTGAAAAAGATTGTTCGAGTGTGTGACGGACGACACCTCATCTAAAGAGATATTTAAAGCCGCAAAAAAAGAGCCAGAGAACTGCGAGCACGTTTCATTTATATTGTTCGAAACACATTACTACGACCATTGGCTACATGGAGTTCGAAATGGTATCTTTGCAACCAAAAAGTAAATAAATTATTTTTACGGGTACGTAGGCAACGCGAAAACAAATGAACGGATATTTCGTGATCCTATAATGTGCAGAAAATCATTTTATGTGACAAAACATGCGTGAAAATAACCTTTGCTGCAAAACAACAAGCATGCGTCTGGAGGTGCAAGCCGTTTCAACAAAAAAAAATGACTGCTCGCACCATTATAACTATATCGTAGTGATTGAGTTGTTATTCAACAATGCTGCATAGAACTCCAAGATAATACGCAGCAATTTGTAAGAAAAGGGCACCACGAGTGCAACGTGGAACAGCCAAAAAACACCGGCACTGGCCCACACAGCATCACGGCGTCTCGAACCGGAAGTCGGTGCAGACGGGCGCCATAGCCCACAATCCATTGCGTGAGCCATGATTTTGCTATTCACCTATTCTGGACATTGCCGAATTCCGGCATGATGTCAGATTCAGCCATTGATCGATGCTGATTGGCCAAGTGAGCTTCTACGACCTCTCTGATTGGCTTAAAATGCTGCCATTACAAAATTTGACAATATGGCGGAATTCGGCAGTGTCCTGAATAGCACCCCCGGTGGCTTTTACACCCTCACTCACTTCTCTTCTACGCTCCCCTCTTTCTCCTCGCAATGCCGAAGCAGGCAGCGTCTTTGAGCATATAGGGGCTTTACTAGCCTACGCTCACTCCATTTCTCTCTCCTCTATAGGTGTTCGTCTCTTCCTCTACCCCTCTATTCCCTCGTAGCGTCGATGTGGGTAGCGTCTGCTAGCGAGTTCTTTGATTGCATGGAAGGATGATTTCTCCTGTGCGTTGTTGAAGAACGAGAATTCGCAGCGTGCGTGTTAACTAAGGGCGAACTGCGGGCCTCCGTGTCCAATTGGATTCTTCTCTATCTCATTGCCCATTATCAGCGATTTGCATGTTCCAGTAAAAACACCAGGCTATCAATGCGTGCTTTGCGCCTCCCCAGGTTTCTCTCCAGCGTCAACGTCACCACCAGTGTGAGTGGCAGTGGCCGCTGCTTCGTATCTACACATGGTTCCCTTTAGCGGGAGATGGGAAGATGTTTATAATATGCACTCCTTATAGCCTGTTTGCGCTTCACTGGGATGATTGCAAAGGAAAATAAATAAATAAATAAATAAATAAATAAATAAATAAATAAATAAATAAATAAATAAATAAATAAATAAATAAATAAATAAATTGCGTGTAAGTTAGGGAAGAGGCCTGGCACATTAAACCTGTCTTCTGCACTCGCCTCTTTCACACTAATAGTGGTATTAGAATATGAACAACTTCATTGTTTCAGTATGATCTCTTCCTGCACAAGCAATGAGGCATTCTCTGAACATTTTCAGACAATGGGCCAACTCGCCCAACAACAGATTGAATAAAGAATAAAGCAGTACGCGAGAATTCGGCTCTATAGATTAACAGCCGCGGTGGCGATTCATTTAAGGCAATGGCTTGGTCAGACGTTAAATGAATGTTGCAGTGGAACAGTTAACCAGTTTAGACTAATAAATTATGCTCTGCAAATTCAATTGTCGTTAACTTTACCATCGCAGTTTTATTTATAGAAGAGATAGTCAAGACCAAAATTTTAGAGTTGAAACATCCGCACGTGACTCCACAGATTTCAGAATGTTTTATTCGCATTTCGGCCACAGTGGCTCAAAAAACAGTTCTGAAACTTCGCTCGTTAAGTTTGTGGTCCACTTGAAGGATAGTATACTTCCTATTTACCGTTAGGAGCTACGAAGGCACTAGCACACGATGTCTAAATCTATGGCACCATGGTGACTCGTGTGCGAGTGCGAGTGTGTGATTCACCGCCCGAATCCGTGCATTTTCTAGCTTACCAAGCGTCCTCTCACGGTAGGCCTAGCGATTTTGGTACGGTGAAACGATCTATCCTGTCCCCTTCTTTTTTCGTCTACGTGGGTTGCGTCCTTACCCTTTATTCCAGTGAAAGAGTAACTTACTAACGCAAGAAATATTATTTTTCTCTTTGTTGTCCCTTTAATGAGTACGGACGCTTGGCGTTAAACGCTCCCTTTTATGGAATTGTCTTTATATGCCGGCCGCCTCCGATTTCCCAATCCATTCAGCCATTTTACAATTGCTGCGTACATGCTCTGTATAATGTGGTTTTGTCTAACCCCTCGGGATTGAAAGGCACACATTTTTTTTTTTTTGCGCCCAGATATTGGCCATGAAAAGCAACGGAAGTGAAGAAAGCTTTGTCAGCGTCACGCAGCTCGAGAATGACGTCGATCTGGTGAGCAAGCTTCCCCTCATTCTTGCGTTGCTAGTAAAGAGATTGTGGGGGTGCTGACACCCCCCTTGTAAAGTTGTCTTCGCCGTGTGGCGCGCGTGTCTAGCCCCAAGGCCGCATTTCGGGTGACGACCACCGGGTGATAGATGGCGTTGTGTTCGCGTTGAGTACCACTGTTGGTAGAGTGGTAGCGCCGGCGGTGACCCCTGGCGGAAGGCAGGCCTTGGTGGCGGGCGAGAGCTGAGCGAGTCTCTTCTGCGCGTGGCGACTGCCGCGAACGGTTGTCTGTAGCGTGGGTCCCCGGTGCTCGGCACCGCGGGCCGCCTGCGGTAGGCCCACGTGGTAAGTCAAGCGTTGGCGACGCCGCTTTGGGTATGTTAATGTGTGTTTGTCATGTTTTGGAGTGTATGGAAATTGTGTGTAAGGATGTATTAGTGGGTTGATCACGATTGATGTATCAATCGGCGGACGATATTGTCGTTGTAAATTAGTTGAATAAATGTATGTGTGTTTGTTTTGTTTGCCCCGACCTCGTCTACTGTGTCCGTTCACTCTAAGAGCGTGGCGCTCGCTCGCCGCGTCGAGACCCCAAAAGATCAAATGTGCAAACCCTCCCAATGTGTCTGCTCGCTTGTGCGGCCACCGTCATAAGTTTAGGGAGTGCGAAACCCAATGAAGAGAGATGTTTTTGCGCACCGTAGTTTTAAATCCTGTGCTGGATGCTGCTCCTGCTGTCAAGCCTGAGGAAGTGCGTAGCACGCACATCTAGCGATTCCCGTTTGTTTACCTTAACCTTCGATGACGGAGACGCTTTCAGTAAGCACGTAGAGTTTTTCTGGCACAAGTACAATCTTGTTAGAAAGATTCGTAAGTTCGTTGTGTGACATGCACGCTACCTTTTACTGCATGCACTTTATTTCCTGCTTGTTACGGCAGTTGAGATACGTGTCGTGTGCAGCGAGTTCCATTTGGTTGTTTTCATGCAGCATCGTAGAGATCCGGTGAGAGGAGAAATCATGCGCTCATCATCATCATCGTGTAGAAGTGGTCTGCATTTTTTTTCAATGGCTGAACAGTGTGCTGCCCAGACACACAGAAGATGCAACAACAATAAAACAGATTCAAAGCACACGACAAAGGCAGGTGACGCACAGCATAGGTTCTCGATCCGTCTAAGTGCCACACACCACTCAGAAAGTCATGTTTTCGTGCCTGCCAATGCACATCTCTGCAAGCCGGTGGCGCCCTCTCTGGCGTGGCTCCGGCGGTAGCTGCATGTTTTCAACACGTGTTTAACTTTGTATGTTAATTAGAGCAATTACGTCTTCGTTTTTTCTGATAAATGTAACACTTCGGACCTTGTTCGTTCAATTTACCCCCGCTCGATAATTGCTAGCCTTCTTATGGCCTGTATTGAGCGCTCTGCTGTGAGTGCGACCAGGCCACATGACATGCATGGTTGAACAAAACCCGAGCTTCTCAAGAGCTCGGCACTTAAAGTCTACTTCTCCCGCTGCTTCGGCATGCAGAGAGCTCAAACTTTATCGATTACTGGCTCGTTCTTAAACTTGCTAACGTAACCTGCTAACGTAATGTAGAGTGGGCAGTTCGATCGCCGAATGCCGAAAAATTCAAAGCTCTCTCATGTCCAGTGCATGGTCTCTGAACTAATGACGCCGATGGTACGCGCATGTATACACATAAAAACAGGAAACTTCGTGTTAAGCCCCCACGACCTCTAATAGCCTCTTTGGTTGGTAAAGAACTGTGATTCATTGTGCTTAGGATTTTCAGGTGGGGTCTGTAGTTTTGTTGTTTAGTTATGCAGTTAGCAGTGTTAGCAACAAGCACATCTAGCAAGGTAGTTCAAAATTGGCTATACTTAAATGGCTCGATCTTCCCGGTACCCACCTACGGAACAGAGACCAGATTCAGCTTAAGTGGAGGAATGGAAAATGATAGCTGTAACCTTAGAAGAGAGCAGAGTGGGTCAGGGAACAAATCGGGTTTAAAGATATCTTAGTTGAAATCAAGAAGAAGAAATGGGCCGGGCACATAGCGCGTGGGCAGGGTAACTTCTGGTCATTAAAGGTAACTGACTGAATTCCGAGCGATGGAAAGCGGTTGAGGGGAATACAGAAAGTTGGGTGGACAGCTGAGATGAGGAAGCTTGCGGGTATGGGGCACCAGCGCTGTCCAGATGGCGCGCCGTAAATTGCCTAAAATATACACGATGCGCCGCCCTGGCGAGCTGGCTTAGAAGCAGCCAGTAGTAGGGAGCCGCCGCAAGGTGCACGTAGTCAGCGTAACTCCAGCGTGAGGTGTAATTCCAGCGCTGGTTCTCTGTAAAGTGGCCGCAGAAAACACAGGACCGACTTCACTGGCACAACATGGGAGAGACATTTGTCCTGCAGTAGGCGTAGTCAGGCTGCTGCTGCTCCGGATGATGATGATGTTTAAACGAATGTAAAAGTGGCATTTAGAAGACATTTTTTGTGTGTATGACAAACAGAAGATCTGACGAGTCACTGCTTGACCTGGTGATACTTAGCAACACCTTGTGTAGAGATTGAAAAAATGTTTCACATTACAAAAGTAGACGTTATATAATGTACTGATTCACTCATGCAGCATATTTTTTGTTTTGTCGTCTGCGTGGTACGAAATGAAGTGGAATTACGTCTGTGTTACGGCTACTAAAAGAAAACATTCCAAGATTACACTGAATTTCAGATTGTTCAAGCCACCACACAGCCCCACATATCTTGTTGTCGCGGAAGGAGCGTCGAAAGGGATTCCATTCGGTTTTATTTGAGTACGCACTGCGTTGGATATTTACTGCATTTTCGACGACCAGAGAATATTCCTTAAGATATGTGGATTTTTGTCACGATAGCAACTGCATGGACTCTCGATAGGTTTTCGCTCTCGCCGTCGTGTTAGGCATCAAGACCAAGTGGATAACATCGTCGCGCGCATCGTACATTCTATCCGTAACTAAAAGTGCGTGAGCGGTGGCGATGAACATGGCTAAGACAGAGATGAAATGGCCTTTTAAGCATGGGTTGCGTCCTTAACCTTTCTTGAAGTGATAGTAGCTTATGAACACCATGAATGTTATTTTTTATTATCTATTAAATAACTACGTAACAATAATAATTACCGTCACACGGAGGGCGTATGCGATAACATCAACCAGGGGGGCGAGGTCTGCTGTCGATTGCGCCAATCGCTCCTCAAGTAGAAAACACCCAACAATTTGTCCCGTTCCATGGTCCTGACAGACAACTAAGTATGGTGCCAAGAAACGGCACACCAACACCGGAGCAGTCGGGGACGGCGCTGTCCTACTCGGAGCATTAAAGGGGTACTGACACAAAACTTCAGGGCCTAGATAGCCTACGGGGTCGATTCTTGTGAACATTCGTATATAGTTTGCAAGATATCAACAGCGAATATAGCTAGGTATTTTAAATAAATTTTGAAGTTTGCGTGAGCGGCCGACTCCATAGCGCTATAGACACCTTCTGAGGTGACCCCGAGGAGACCCCCTACTTCCCTCACGTCACCACGCTGCGGTCAACAAAACAAGTTATGATGACGTCATAGCCATCATTTTTCTTTTGCCACGTTTTTTCCCGAAGTCTATATTTCTCGGCGGCTGGTTGCGAGGACGTGGCCGTGGCGCACGCTTAGAAAGTTTTGTGTTTGGCGACATTTCCTATTCGAAAGTAATTCTTGATGCGCATCGTGCGGAAGCGCGTCATAGTTCTGTGTGCTGACGTGGCCACGAGTTGCACACGCTAGGTGGCGACAGTTGCACCCATATTTTGGAACTATCTCAAACCGAAATTGAAGCTGAATGATAGTGAGGGGCCTGTAATTAATTATTTATGGCGTGCTGCAGCAAGCGATGTGTCGTGTAATTACTAACAGCCCTACAGCAACGCATTGCAGCAGAAAAACGCGAGGACAATTTTTTTGTGTGTGTCATTACCCCTTTAAGAGCAGCTCAAGCTTATCGACAGAGCTCGCAGGATGGCAAATGCCTATAGGGGCCCTGGACAGAGAGCTACATTTTAACCGGGAGAACTCTTCTTAAATAATTTTTTTTTCATTCATTTCTAAAACAGAAAGATAGTGCCCCACTCTTTTTTTTTAGGAGTGCGTGAAGGGAGTCAGAGAAAGGGCGGGATTGAGTTGCTTGAGCAGCAACTTCGAGAACTTTAATCATAAGAGCGTGGATATCGAGTGCTTGGGCATTGGCTATCTATACAGACATCAGCAAATGGCTCGTATACGTTTGTGCGTGGTGTGCTCACACCGCTTACATCGCGTTAGGATGACAGAGAGCACAAAAACCGCTTCGCCGTATTGAGCGGCCGCACTCCCTTACACCGACGCTCTGTATTCCGCGAGATCGGACCAAAGAGACCCCCCCCTTACTTCGTATAACATGATAGCTTGTTGCTATCGCATTCATTGCTTAGACCTTGCGGCGAAGCTGTTTCTTTCTACGATTTGTTTTGCAGAGACAGTCAATGGTGGACATCTTTCTGATAATGGACAACATATTCAAATCGGCCCACCTTGAACTACGCAGAAACGATTCGGTGCTAGTGAAAGAACCGACCAAGGTCCGTCTTCTGCTTAAGGCCTGCGGGGAATGGGAAAAGTAAGCCAGCAACGCTATCAGCACCTTTATTCTTTTCTATATTTTGGAGAAATACATGATTCCGAGCAAAAATGAGAGAGAACCTGAAGCTAGTTCCAATTACCTTCTGTAACGTTCCAAATATACACTTAAAGATGCGAACAATATTAAAAAAGAAGGAAGTCATGTTACACATTTTAGTGACGCATAACTTGCGACGTGTGCCTATACACGTAAGCTCCCTCTTGAATATCATTGTACTCTCCGGATTGTCGTGGGAGGTGTGACTCTTCAAAATGCAGTTCACGTGTATCTCTGAGCGAGTTACTGTAGAAAAAAAAATGCGCTAGTTTTTTTTTTTGCATTTACTGAGTTAGTTTTTTTCCAGGCACATCGTTACGAATGTACTGGTCTGGCATGCGTTGCAAACTGTGGGAAAGGACGTGTTACCCAGCGTCCAAAGAATGGGTGCCTTTTTCAAGAGCCATTTGTGGAAACTGAAGCGGACCAGCCCGCCGCAGACCATAGTTTGCAACACCGCCCTGGCGAATGCGGCGCCATCACCGTACAGCATGATGTACATCCTTAACTTCTTCAACAAGTCAAGTATGCGCATGGTGAGATACCAATTTTCTTTGTGTGTGTGTGTGTGTGTGTGTGTGTGTGTGTGTGTGTGTGTGTGTGTGTGTGTACCTTTATAACTTATGACAGTTATGTTTGCGTGTCCGAACTTATTTCTCGAGCTACCTAGACAAATGTCATCGTTTGGTAAGGGTAGAAGTTTCTGGGAGCTTGTTTGATCAAATTGAACTACCTTAATTCATCCTCTACAGACAAACACACAAGAGCGAGCCCATGCATCACCCACCCATGTCCCAAGTTTTCGACCACAAATTAACGACATGAACATGTTCCTGCACCTTCGCCGCGGTGGTCCAGTGACTATGATTCTCGACTGCTGATCCGCAGGTTGCGGCATCAAATCCCGGCCGCGACGGCCACGTTTTCTGTACTTGAACATATTTTAACACAGCGCACAACAACCAGCCTAGCTTGCAGTCCATCTGCACATTTTCTGTGAAGGCGAAAATGCTGGAGGCTCATCTGCCTAGATTTAGGTGCGGGTTAAAGAACTCCAGGCTATCAATATTTCTGCAGAATTCTACCACGGCGTCTCTCATAATCACACGGTGGTTTCGGGACGTCAAGCTCAATAATAATTATTACTACATGCATGGTCCGCACCACTGGTGTAGCTGAAAATTTATAATGCTCACCGGCCCCCACAACCACCACTGCAGAAATATTTAAGCATTCTATGTCTGTATATGAGGGAACATTATTAAAACGTGGTTGACCCCCTCCCCTCCCAATGCCCTATATATATGTTTGGCTACGTCACTGTCCTTCTCAAGACATTGCTAGAGCACAGCTCAGTTTGAGCGTGAAGAAAATATGCTATGGTCAAAAAGGGAAAAACAAGCAACAGTATATGAGCACTGAGCTTGCAGCTTTTTTTTATTGCGTGATCCTATACGGCACATAGCTCATAGCTGCACTCGTGACGCCGCACACATGACGAAACAGTGAGCGTGTGGCGCAGCACACGTTACCAGGAAATCTAGCTTTAAGCTGATATAAAATTAACAATTCTATATCAACATTTCACAGTAAACACCCCAGAAAATCAAGCTCTTTCTTCGGATAAGGCTATGGATGATGTAATCACACACAGCTTCGCACCTTTTGTGATAGAGTTCACCTCAATAATCGGTTATGTCATCATTTGATCAGTGTGTCATCTTTGGCTGCAGTCGAAAGCAGTTGACACGTCAAATTATTTGGGCGAACTGTATTCACCATCGCAGAAATTATCAGAAGCCGTCCTGTACAAGAAGAGTCACAAAGGTTTGTCGCACGCTGCAATTGCATTCATCCTGGCGAAAGCGCTGCACGCTAAGCTGGGAGATATGGCACGGGGAAAGAAAATACGTCACGCACGCCTAGTGGCCTTGAGAGCTTTTTTTTCTTTTTTTTAATATGTGACTTTCAGTGCACGCAATTGTGGACAAGTCACGGACTCCCGCCGTGGCCCGAATAATGACCGAGCTCGCCATGCTTCAATAAACCAATGACTGATACAATAGCTTTGACAAGTGGTCTTTAAGCTTGTAGCGTAATTTATCGAGAGAAGAGAAAACAGTTTTCAGCTGACTAGGAATCTATTGCGAGTTCCACGCCGCGTGCTGCGCTCTAATTTTGGATCACGTGTTCTTGGGTGCCTTTACTACCAATTGGCAGCGCTTTCCGACCACACTCAAAAAGAGTTACAGGGCCCCTTTAAACATTGCCATGACAAGTCCGGGTGAGTGATAGCATGAGCCATTTTCGACCCTTCCCTCCTTCTCCTCCTTAGAGGGGGGGGGGGGCTCCCCCTGCCTCCCGTGTGCGCAAGCCTACAGCTGACAGCATGGCGAACGCAATAACAATTCAGAAGTTAACAGTGTCTTGAACATTTTTCTATGCTGTAAATTATCTGAAGTGTCGAACGCAAACGACACCTCTTATTCATAAATGAGGCACCTTTCGATCGTAGTACATATATCCTTCGAATATGCTTCATTCGTGTCTTCCGCACGTGCTTCCAGGCCAAGGTAATGATAGATTTCCAGCAGAGCTTATTTTTTGAAGAGCTGAAAAACAGCAAGTGGATGGACCAATTATCAAAAATGCACGCTTTGCAAAAGGTAACTAAAAGATCCGTATCTTTTTCTTGTGTGTTCAGTACGTGAATTGGTTAACCGTGGTAAAGGCACTGCTAATTCAGTATGATAGACTTCTTATACATAAGCATATGAGCCTTGATGATTGCCTGTGTTCGAAGGTATCTGCTCCTGGACGTAAGGAAGCGTGTCGAGACCTGCTAACTTTATAAAACGAAAATGATTTAGCCTCCCGTTTATATACACTGTTAACACTGGAGCTGTTTAAGAGTCAGGGGAATCTGTGGGGATCGTCGTCCGCACTTTCAGTACATATTGCGGGGGCGGAGCATGACAAGATGGAGGGAAAGAGTTAGAGATAAGCGGGTGAGAAGGATGCCTGGTGTATTGAGCCTGGGAGAGAAAAGGTAGCCCCAGGTGGTCTAAATTTCCAGAGCCCTCCACTACGGCGTCTCTCATAATCATATAGTGGTTTTGGGACGTTATACCTCACCTATCAATCAAGAAAAGGTAGGGATGGGGAGAGGGTGAGACTATTTAGGGAGAAAGAGAGCGAAGACGAAGCTAGGACGGGTGTGAAGCACGTGGTGGGGAGAGGAAAACTGCCAGCAACGCTATTGGCTGCATTGATATGAGGAAGTGTCCAATGGCAGCACAGGTAGAGCTCACGTGCTCGAGCACAGATGGAGCTGGTGAGCGAAGAGGAAGAGCGCTCCGAGCGTTGGCGAAAGCACCGGGCAGGAGTGGTTATGCCAGCTGTTCGGCTATTTAACCAACCTTTGTAAGGTTAAGTAATTTGAAGCTGCACGTAATTTTTGCGTATGCCCGTTTATTCTTTTCCAGCATACGTCATTTCTATCATCGTGTTTTGATTTCCTCTATACATTTCCTATACATTTTTAAGAGTAGGCCGACGTTGTTGTCACCCTGCTCTCTCCCTATTTCATCTGTGCCCTTGCGCGTTTATGTATGATAATAAAATAATAATGATGAAACTCACAAAAGAAAAAAAAAACAGAAGGCACCCTTGCGATGCCATTAGAGGACTGTTGACACCACGTTTATAAATCCTCTTTTTATTGTGATAGCGATTGCATGCACAGTCTCGGCTGACTTTTTGCCGTCCCTGCCGCCGTCGCCATCATTCACCGTATATGTACACTTGTTTATATATATTCGCTTTGCCGGCACATTCGCTTTGCCGGCACATTCGACGTTTCACGACCACGATCATTCGATATTTGGACATAAAAATCTACAAAAAAAAACGCTTATCAGTCCAAGATGGCGGCGCCTATGAGTCTTAAAAAACCGTGTATATAAATAGCTCGCCGTTAGCAAGATGGACATCGTACGCTCCGTGGCCTATTGGCTTTACGCCACGCGCTGCGGAGCGAGCTGTAGGTTCGTATGTAGGTTCGAAGTTCCCGATGGAACTTTTTCTTATCGTCTTTTTTTTTCTTTGGAATATGTTAGTATATACTTTACAACGCCATATGCATGACGAAATACGTGATTGTGGAGCTGCAGTAAGCCCCGCCATAAAACACTTTCATGCTATAAAGTTGTTGCGTTTGTTCGTAATCTGCGGAATATTTCATCTATGCTAAGATAGCGGCCCTGTTTAATTTTCTCCAGCTTTTCTTCAGAATGCGCTGAACAAAAAATTGAAAAGAAAAAAATGTGCCAGGTGTGTGCGAAACGCACAGCACAGCTAAGCTCGAGGAGTGGTCTCTTTAGATCCTGTTGCTAAGCTGTTGGGGGTATATACTAACAAAACTACACTTGCAAGGGACCACCTTATCATAATTTTGGCCAAGTTGAAAACACCCACTTTACCATCATCCATCCTTCTGCGGGGAAACAGTGTATCCGCAACACATCAAGGCAATATGCGAGTTTCATTGATAGCTGAAGATGGTGAATAACTATGGCTGAACCATCTGTAATGGGTGTAGAAGGCTTTGAACCACGCACTCATTGCACACTTCACATTGTGCGACGCCTGGTTGCAGTATTACTGTTCTGCCGCGTTATATTATATCAATCAACGCATTTTTTTGTCCGACAGGTGTGTTTAGAATAAGTGATTAACGATTTAGAGTACTTGGTATTGTACTATGGGAGAGCATAAAGCCGTCCCGTAGGCCTCTGGCGTGAACTAATGCACGGTTTACATGCATGAAGTCGACATAGAATATTTTTTGCGAAGCATTTGGAAGCACTCGCGTGATTCTGCGATAGAGGGGTCAACTCATACGCAGAGGGTCTGGGTTCAAACCGCGCTGTATTCTGAATATATAATTATCTCATCACGTGCGGTAAAACGGTTACGCACACTGGCTGCGAACTTCTAAGCCACTGAAGCCGGCTGTTGATGGAACCTCATAACAACTTTCGCTGTGAAATTGTGCTTATGACAAGTTAGGTGCAACATTTCGTAAACATCTGAGTGTGTTTGCTCACCTTTTGTACGATTTCCAGCTTACGAAGTTGAATTCTGTGGTTGGCTATCCTAAGTGGATCGCGGATGAAAACAAGGTTGCTTCGTACACACCAACGGTAAGTTAGAGCTGCCCGCGGCACCTTTTTACTGCGCACATTTCACTTCGCAGGTTTTACACACGCAAAAAGGATGGAGTGTTGATGCTAGTGTTTCGCACTAGCGCTTACTTCATGTTTACTCTGTTGTGACCTGCTCGTTAAATAGGTATACAAGTTTACTTCATATGTGCTTAATATCTGTCGGTAATATTAGGTGTTAAGTGATGCGTTATATAACGTCAAACTGCACAGGAGAGTCGAGGCATTCGTCATGCATTTCGGTCATATGGCCTGACTTTGTTTCTTTCTCTCTCTTTTTTGTATCAAAATGAAAATGGATTTTCGCTTCACATCACATATATAGTTATTGGCAGGTGTCAAAAGTTCTTGTCGGGGACGTGGATGGTTCGGACAAGCGGGCCACGAATACATCGATACCGGAAAACGAAACGTGTCATTCGAAAGTCCTGTTATCAGAAGCAAGGCCCAGAAAATAATGAAAAGAAGCGTACTCGATGGCAAACCCAATAGCCAATGTTCGCGGGGCGTCAACGCTTGCGCAAAGGCATCGATGGACGTCATATTTAACGCAGCCAACCTACTTTTATTCAGCAAAATAGCAATAGCCCGCCAATTATTGTACCATATTTTTCCTGTGGACCCAGTATTGCTACGGACGCTTATCACATTGCTGTTAAAATAGACCGAGAACTGACCAGAACGTCTGACTATACATCATCGTTGAAATTATGATAAAACATACTGACAAACTCCAGCATTTTTTGCGTTGTGATAATTAATGTATGAACTGTAGGGAACAATGCGAGACGACGATGAAGCAGCCAGCAAGGCAAGTCGTAGCGTTGGTGATAGACGCGTGCTAAAGTTACTCAAATTCTACCTTAAGGTAGCAGGTTGCATATACAGTAACTCTAACACGTGCAACCCGAGCTTACGTTTGCTTGAATTTCGTCCTGCTGATGTTCCTCGGTCTATACCGACGTTCCTCGGCCTCCCAGTACGTATGTACGTGAGTAAATTACGTGACAGAATAAACTTTATTTAAAGCCAGTCAGGCGACTTCCTTCAGGCTAGGCGGAGAGAAGATAGGGGGGGGGGGGGGACGGCGAAGTAAAAAAAATAGTGGTATGCCACGGAGCCTGACGAAAGAGCCTCCTATGTAGTGGGTGACTTAGTTGTACGTATACAGTCACGTAAGGCTGACGCATTCATGCGCGTGATATATAATTAGGCCTCAACATTTCAGAATGCTCATTATTATACATCCCCGCTCGAGACCATGCTGCTTACAAGTAGAATGAGTCAGGCGGTGAGAAGTGGCGCTGCTGTCGTGGCCGCCAGTGACCTATGTCGAGGCACGGCGCATGCGCGCGGCGTGCACGCATGCGCACTAAACCACCGCGCTCGAACACGAACCGCTCTCGCGCTCACTGTCTGCAGCGCGTGTTGTAACGTGTGTGTGATGCTTCATACTTTGCTGCATGTAGATTGATTCTGATCACAAACGTGTCTCGCGGCGTTTTTCGCCTTGCGATTCTGTGAGTAGACAGTCTGACTTATCTGAAAGCTGGGCCAGTTGGTGACCGTACTTGAACATATTGATTGATTTATATGTGGGGTTTAACGTCCCAAAGCCACCATATGATTATGAGAGACGCCTTAGTGGAGGGATTTCGACCACCTGTGGTTCTTTAACGTTCACCCAAGTCTGAGCACACGGGCCTACAACATTTCCGCCTCCATCGGAAATGCAGCCGCCGCAGCCGGGATTCGATCCCGCGACATGCGGGTCGGCAGTCCAGTACCTTGGCCACTAGACCACCCGTGGGGCCGTACTAACATAACGTCCATTCATGTTTTTCCAATAAGAATTCAGTTGCGAGTCAGCGCTGCGGTTTGTCCCTTCTTGTGTCCGCGTATTCGTGCGCTGTGTTAAAATATGTTCACCTCTGACCGGTAGGCTTTCGGTAGCGATAAAGAAAATAGGTACCATAAAAATTGACGTTTGTGGCTTTAAAGTGGCAAGTTAGGCGGGATTGTAAGCTTAGGGTGGCGTAAACAGAAAACTCCAGGTTTCGACAGGGCCGTTTGATGTCATGCGAAACCCTCCTGTGAAGTGCAAATCCCACAGTGGATGATAACGGCGCCTCC
This sequence comes from Rhipicephalus annulatus, assembly GCA_013436015.1. NCBI lineage: Eukaryota > Metazoa > Arthropoda > Arachnida > Ixodida > Ixodidae > Rhipicephalus > Rhipicephalus annulatus. Next base: position 151,132 of record WOVY01010090.1, on the reverse strand, counting down.
TATCTCTCTTTGCAACGAGGTGATAAACATAAAGCACAGTATTCGTTTTAAAAAATAAAACTACGATACAAGCATCAAAACCGTGTGATGAATTACAATGCGCCCGTGGGCATTGGGAACACCCTCCCACGCGTTCACTGTAAAGATTAGGTTGCAGCTGCTTTCAAAAGTATTGTTTGACGTGATTCGAATCTCTCGTGGCCTTGCCGCGGTGGTGTACTTGGCTGCTGACTCGCAGGTCACGGGATCGAATCCTGGCCGCGGCGGCTGCATTTTCGATGTAGGCGAAAATACTGCGTCTGCTCAGATTTAGGTTCACGTTAAAGAACGCCAGACAGTCAAAGTTTTCAGACCTCTCCACTACAGCGTCTCTCATAATCATTTGATGGTTTTGAAACAAAAAACTTCGCATATCAATCAATTAATTAATCAATCAATCAAGCAATCAGTCAATAGAATCTCTCTTGGACCAAGTGAACGCAAAGCGCATAACGGACGATAACTGCACCTGCAAAATGTACAAAGCACGTTCCTTCTCCCCGCTTTTATATATGAAAGGTAGACTCCTCTGGCCACTCATTCAGCTCATACAAGACTGCCATGGTAGACCACGGAAATGAGAGACCAGCAAAACAGCCTGACCACAGTGCCCAACGAATTGAGCAGTTCTCGCCCAAGAAGCCCAGCGTAAGCGCCTTGAAGCAGACAGCGCTGCGAAAGGACACAAGTATTACGCTCCTGAGTTGATCAATTTGATCAGTTCCCGACGAGGACATAACAAACTTCAGTGTGTGCAGTGCGTCTTCTATGAGATAAAGTCAACCAACCACGCTGAACAGGTCGTGTTTGGATTTGGTACTCGCCAGGGATGGGGCGAAATAGGGCGCGGCACCAATCACGGTCTACCATATAGCGACCACAAAGCAATTGTCGCTGCCATTACTCAAAGGTAATAATAACTGATACATCTAAAACCGTATAAATGCGATTTCAGCCTATGTATGGGTGCTGTAAAATGGTAGCGTATCGATATAGTTGGTATTTCATGTTTACACTAGAAAAGCGCCGGAAATGGTGTCACAGAGAAGCGTATATATGTCCCACCTTCTCGCGCGTTTCTCGTCTGGGTAAAGTGCGGACGAATTGGAACGTGACAAGAGTCGCAAAGGGGGCTTGTTGCTAACCCATAAAAGGAGTTCGTTGCAGTGCGAACCGTCAACATTCAGTTCAGTTCAGCTGAGTTTATTAACTTAAAGCCCCCCCCCCCCCACCTTCCTTGAAGGGGCATTACATAAGGGGTGGGGTTGTATTTAGGGTAACAAACGCACTGAATGTAGTTTTAATGTTGAAGATGATAAATAGTACGACCTTGCGAGGCAGATGATGAGGCGATGGGGACGATGTCCCGGGGAAGGCCGTTCCTGTCTGTAGCTGCTCGAAAAAAGAAGGATGCAGAAAATGTATAGTGGTGCGTGAGGATGGGCGGGCAACCGGAAATGGATGGCTGGTTCGATGAGATGATATGCATGTTGCAGCTGTTGAATCAAGTGGTGGATTGAGCGACGAATGAAATTGTGATAAAGCATGAGAGTTGCAGTGCGGCTACGCAAAGAAAGATATGGCTTTCAAAGATGAAATACCGATATCGTATGAGTATGATGAGCGAATGAATCTGGCGGCACGAACTTGTACAGATTCTAATGCATTGATTAGGTACGCTTGATGTGCGCTACATATGGCAGATGCATATTCTAATTTTGGTCGGATGAGTAATTGATAGGCAAGTAATTTAACATGGCGGGGGGGGGGGGCAAGTCGAAGATGGCGTTTGAGTATTCCGAGTGCTTTATTGGACGCTGATACTATATTAGCGATGTGGGTGCACCATGATAAGTTATACGATAAGGTTATTCCAAAATATTTATAAGATAGTACCGATTAAAATGGGCTGTTAACGACGGAATACTGGAAACGATACGGGCTGTGAGGACGGGAAAAGGACACGAGCTTACATTTACAAAGATTTGGGGTCGTTAACCATGCGTTACATCAATTAAGCACGCTGGTAAGACGTTTTTGGAGATCTAGGTGATCATGCAGGTTAATGATAGGGTGATCACAGTTATCGGCGAACTACTACCATCTCAGGTGCTGCAGGTTTTATGATCGGGCAAGTCGTCAATATATATTAGGAATAAGAGGGTACCAAGGGCAGAACCTTGGAAAACGCCTGATATGACGGCGAGAGGGTTAGGTGCATCCATTTTTTTTTTCAGCATGACGACTGAAATGTGGGATTGTATGAGATATCGATATCATATTGGAAAAAAATGGTCTCTGCGGATCGTGTTGGCTCTGATATACGCGCGTGAGTCGTGGTTACGCCGAGATTACCAGTACTGCAGATGGTAGGAAACGAAGGTGTGTTCATTGCTTCGCTTAAAGTTGTCCCGTGTAAATACGTGCGTATACTGCCCTTTGTTTGTATTATCCAACTGGTATGCGACTTAAATAGAGAAATCAGATACGTTCCACAAGTTTGGAGCAAAGTAATTGGCGCGTTCCGGCGTGCAGGGTACGAGATTCCACGAAGACCCGTTCGTGTACTACTACGTGGCATGCGCACAGCTTCACATGAGAAACAAGCTACGAACCCTGTTTGAGAGAGGCGAACCGGGGGAAGGGTAAGTAGAGAACATACCCTTCGCATCGCACGCACAACGTCGATTCTCCTACAAAATACGCTGTAGTGGGACGCAATTTAAGAAGTCCGGAGAGGCCCCACCGAGATGACCGAATCGCGGCAAAACTCAACCAGCTCTGCGTCGTGGACACCGGTGAAACAGCGCAAATGGTGGTGCTCCCTTAGTCAGGCTAGCGCATTCGTATACGTTTCACAAGTATTTCAGGTATGTTGCGTCAGTGCCCTTCATTAAACGCTATTTGTGTAGCTTTGAGATGGTAGTAGACCTGTGGCTTTATTGCATTTTGACCGTACCAGTATTAACACAAGTTTACAAGTAAGAATTCGCTGAAGATTATCCCATATATGTTGTATCGCTGCTCTTTATGAAACACTCTTTGTTAAGCTTTGAGATGGCAGTATTGCCACCACCTTTTTTATAACCAAAACTTGTCAGGCGAAAGTGGCGTGACTACGGTAAGCACGCATGTGGTTTGTTGGCTTAACTGTTGTTGTCTTCCTTTTTAAATGGAAGTTGTGAGTAGGGGAACTTTACCAATGTTACGGCACATACGCATTCGGCCTCACACATTTCTGTGGCAGTATACTAGTTTGTTGGGCTAAAGAATTGCATTCACCTTTAGTGCACCAACGGTGAGTCTACATCGATGGGACTCGCTTAATGTCTGTGGCGTATATCCGTTTATGATGACCACAAGCGTTACCGCGGGTTTCTAATATGAAATGCTGGACCCATAACAGCCTTGATGTTCATAGTTCCGCTCGTGCACGCATCTCCGAAGGAGGAGTCACCACGTCTGTCCGGCTCTTGATGGTCAGCCTGTAGTGTGCGCTCATCGGTGCAGGCTCGCACAGATCCTCAATTGAGCCGACGATATCGCGGACTTTTACGCAACTAGTCGCCTATATGGCGTCGCGATTAATCTGCTATACTGTAGAAAGTAATGATAGTTTGTAGAATAAGAAAGGGGTGGGGGGCTCTCTCAAAAATTTTCATTTTCTGTGTGCGTAAACACACGCTCACGCACAAATGCACGTATACGAATATACTTAAAAGTACGCATAATTCAGCCTCCTTCCAACAACTCTCCCCTTTCAGCCCGAAAAAAAAAATTCTGGCAACAGCCCGGGCTTCCGCATTTCGATTGGGGGAAATGCAAGAACACCCACATGTGCTTAGATATATAGATGCTTGCAGACCCCCCCCCCCCCCCCCAAACGGTCGAAATTAATTTGAAAACAATCCACTATAAAACGCCGTGGCTCATAATCATATCGTGGTTTTGCATGTACAACCGAAGTAATTATTATTATATATATATCACAGTACGCCGGACCAGATTCTCTCAAGCTAAACACTTCATTTTAATATTTCTTTATTATATCTTTACTGCGAGCTCGATGGTAGATGGCTACAAAACGCGAAGCCTCTCTCGTGATTTTTGCCTTGGCCAGCTTACATGTGGCCCTTGTCCAATGTTATTGTTTAAAAAGGTGGGCAGCGATTAAGAGACGTACTCTGCAGATAGCATAAGTATGTAATTTCTTACGAACATGCTTTATGTTTAAGCACACACCAAGTGGAAGCAACGTTTCTCTAACCATCTATTTAAATTACCCCTCACCTTGGTTATCTGATCTAATTACCCATCACTTAGATTAACCGATCCAACGCAAGTTTCAATTCCTATAGTTTTAGGCAACGGCAACGCCACAACTGTACTAAACATGTAAAGGTACCGGTATTGTGACGTTAGAATTGTACAGTAAAAGAAAACGTGGTTTTGAATGCATAACCTTATCAAGCTTGGGCACCGCTTGTGTTTGATATGCTTCTACATGTGCCTAATTTCAACCTCGCGCCTTTTAAATTTCAGCCAGCCATTCAACGCTGCCATGGTGAACGCCTATTACTCACGGACGGACAATAAAATTGGTGAGGCACTAATTAAACGCATCTTGGCATAAAAGTGCGCCCGCAGGTTTCCGTTCTTGATGTGCGCATATCACGAATTACTGAGAGGGGACAGCGCTAATTGCGCTGTTACTTTATGCATACATTTCGGCAAGCATGTTGATTAGGAATTTCATCCAGCAAAGAATGGTTACAGATCTGTTGGAGGATGCGAACGCACATAAAAAAGACATTTTATCATCCTTAATCGTGGTTCGGAAGCTGTTGCGTATTTGTTTGCGTGAAGAAATAAAAAAGCAGGACCCTACACTGACGCTGTACTGCGTTCCTTCGTTCCAGTTATTCCAGCAGGGATTATTCAAGACCCCTTCTTTGACCCCGGACTGCCAAGGTAAGTGCAGTATTTCTAATGTTCACCCTTACGCCTTCTTATCGCTGTTCTCCTGTGAATGAGCTTTGAATGAACTCTACTATGCTGATTATGCGAGTTTGCGTCATTATTCCAGCTCTGCATCAAGGAGTAAGAAGGATTTTAGTTCCACACTATCGACTAGCTAAATCTTTTGTTAGTCGATAAATTTTGTGTCTCAAGCCCGGTGAGTACTCGTCGCTAGGTGCTTCATTTTCCATGCGATACTATTACAGAGGGTAGACTTTGTTGGGATATTTCCACGCAGAAGTTTTGATCTATCTATCTATCTATCTATCTATCTATCTATCTATCTATCTATCTATCTATCTATCTATCTATCTATCTATCTATCTATCTATCTGTCTGTCTGTCTGTCTGTCTGTCTGTCTGTCTGTCTGTCTGTCTGTCTGTCTGTCTGTCTGTCTGTCTGTCCGTCCATCTGTCTGTCCATCCGTCCGTCCATCTGTCTGTCTGTCCATCCGTCCGTTCGACCGTCGTTCCGTCCGTCCATCTGTCTGTCTGTCCATCCGTCCGTTCGACCGTCATTCCGTCCGTCCATCTATCTGTCTGTCCATCCGTCCGTTCGACCGTCATTCCGTCCGTCCATCTGTCTGTCTGTCTGTCTGTCTGTCTGTCTGTCTGTCTGTCTGTCTGTCTGTCTGTCTGTCTGTCTGTCTGTCCGTCCATCCGTCCGTTCGACCGTCATTCCTTCTGTCTGTCTGTCTGTCTGTCTGTCTGTCTGTCTGTCTGTCTGTCCGTCCATCCGTCCGTTCGACCGTCATTCCTTCCGTCCATCTGTCTGTCTGTCCGTCCATCCGACCGTCATTCCGTCCGTCCATCTGTCTGTCTGTCCGTCCATCCGTCCGTCCGACCGTCATTCCGTCCGTCCATCTGTCTGTCTGTCTGTCTGTCCGTCCATCCATCTGTCTGTCTCTCTGTCCATCCGTCCATCTGTCTGTCTATCTGCCTGTCTGTCTGTCCATCCGTCCGTTCGACCGTCATTCCGTCCGTCCATCTGCCTGTCTGTCTGTCCATCCGTCCATCTGTCTGTCTGTTCGACCGTCATTCCGTCCGTCCATCTGTCCGTCCATCTGTCTGTCTGTCTGTCTGTCTGTCTGTCTGTCTGTCTGTCTGTCTGTCTGTCTGTCTGTCTGTCTGTCCGTCTGTCTGTCTGTTCGACCATCATTCCGTCCGTCCATCCGTCCATCTGTCTGTCTGTTCGACCGTCATTCCGTCCGTCTATCTGTCTGTCGAATGGTTCGGTGAAAGTTTAACCTCGTGCTCAACGCACACCCATCTTGATGCTCTGGCTGCGTTCATACTTACGAATATTGTCAATCAAAACGGAAACACTATGCATGTCTGAAGCGACACATCACTACTTAAGTATTAGGTAGTGTGTTTATTTATTTACAAATTGCATGGATACGTAATTCTAAACACTGATGTGTTTATTACATTGCGCTGACAATGCGATGCAATGAACGAAAAAGCGACCCGGTGCTGCCACCTACCAGTGTCTCTGCGTCAAAAAAACTCACACTACTGCCAGTTGGCATCATATCTCACGCCGTGCATGACTATTGTCTTTTGACGTCGTTTGCAGCGAAGCGCCCAGGTATGCGACCAATTTTTTTCTTTTTTACTCACAATCTGCTTGTTTACAATTGTTTTATTTTGTTTTGCGTTGTTTTGTTAGATAGGCCACAATTTAGGTAGAAGCCTATGCCACCTACAGGCACTAACTTCTCCTACGTCATCGCGTCAATAAATATGTTTTCGAATTCGGCAAGTAATTCATATAAGATGAGGTCATGGACTCAGGGAAGCGGCATGAATAAGCTCTCCGTGATGCATAGTTGATCACTCAGTATCCAATCGAGTTGCTGCGTTCTGGTGGTTCTTCGAAGTAATCTTCGTTTTCATCTTAGCCAATGTAATAATGCCGCCCAGCTACTCTTAGAAAGCTTTATGCTCTTAACGTGGCTTCGCATTGCCTCCAAGAGGGGAGGCACCTCACCTGATTTTGCATCGCCTCCATGACCGGACTACCAAGCTATGATGCGATGCGAAGTCACTGTGACGCCATGATACCGTCGCAATGACGTCACAAATTTTGGGGATTTGTGACGTCACGTGATGACGTCATACAATGACCACAATTTTTGTTCACTATTCGCCCTCGACGCAAGACGATCAAATTTCACGTTTGATGAGGCATTTGGGGGCTTTCGCCTTAAAAAAAAGAAATAATCGCAGTTGGAGCGTGCGTTTCGGTCTGAGAGCGGCCTAACTGTTTATTTCAGGTACATAAATTACGCCACTCTCGGCTACATAATTCTTCATGAGATTACGCATGGGTTCGACAGTGAAGGTAAGAGTCTACTTATTGCTTGTTATCTCACTATGTTTCAATGAACATATTTATCTTACTGAACAAGTGGGAAAAAGCGGGCTAGTGGCTATGTCACCCAAAGAACGAACTAACAGCGCAAACACGGGATGAAAAAAAAATGAAAACGCGAGAATACAGGACGTTCAAACCCGAGAAGGAAGTCGGGACATCACAAACGCCCATTAAAAACCAAATATTAGTACAACGGTGGTAAATAAATAAGGCACGAAAACTTACCTCCACATGCCCAGGAAATAGGCAAACCTATCAACCTGACACGTGCGGGGGTCTACGTGATAAGTGACTGCTAAGGCATTTGACTTCATATTTATGCAAGTTAATCGATGGTTGACTCACGCACGCGCTACCCCTTTTATCGATATGCCATACCTTAATATTCCGACACGTTTTTTCTAATTCCTGTACCGGTACAAAACAGCGTATTCATTGAATATTAGCGTGCACTTTTATGCTATCCAATGCCTGTGTGTTAGAAAAGCTAGCCGCCCTGTTTCCGAAGTGTCTTCTGATGGGGAGGATACCAAAATCTTGGAAGAATGCTAAAATAATCTTAAACCACAAGAAAGGGGCTGACGAGGACTTGAATATTTACAGGCCGATCTGCTTCCTCTCCGTCGTATATATACAAGATATTTACAAAGGTAACTGCTAACAGAATGAAGACAATATTATAATTCAATCAACCAAAGAATCAAGCATTTCCAACAGGCTATTCAACAATTAATCTACCACGTTCATACTATCAATCAGGTGATAAATAAATGCTCAGAATACACCCAAACACTATACATACGCTTCATAGATTACGAGAAGGCGTTTCGTTCTGTAGAAATATCAGCAGTCATGCAGACATTGCGGGTGAAATCGGGACGTCGACGAAGCATATATAAAAATCCTGGAAAAAGTCTACGAAGGACCAACTGCCAGCATAGTGCTCCGTAAAGAAAGTGACAGAATACCAAGAAGAGTGTAAGACATGGTGATACGATCCTTCCAATGCGTGCTTCCAGGAGGTTTTCAGAGGCCTAGAATGGGAAGAATTAGCGATATTAGTTAGTGGAGAGTACCTTAGTAACTTGCACTTCGCCGATGGCATTGCATTGCTGAGCTACTCATGGGACCAATTGCAATTCATCATTACTGAATTAGTCAGAGAGAGCAAGAAAGTAAGTCTTAAAATCAATCTGCAGAAAACGAAAGCAATGTAACAACCTCGGAAAAAAAAAACGGCACTTCGAGAGAGGTGGCAGTGAACTTGAAGTTGTAAGAGAGTACGTCTACTTAAGGTAGCTAGTAACAGCTGAACCGAACCACGAGATTGAAGTAACTAGAAGAATAAGAATGGGGTGGAATACATTCGACAAGCATTTTGAAATGATGACTGGTGGGTTACCACTATCCCTCAAGAGGAAGGTATATAACAGCTGCATCTTGCCGGTACTTAGCTATGGAGCAGAAATCTCGGGACTTACAAAGAGGGTTCAGCTTAAATTGAGGACGTCGCAGCGAGCGATGGAAAGGAATGTTATGGGTTTAACCTTGTGAGGCAAGAAGAGAGCAGAGTGGATCAGGGAATCAACCGGCGTGAAGAATGTCATAGTTGAAATCAAGAAGAAGAAATGGACATGGGCAGGGCATGTAGCGCGTAGACAGGATAACCGCTGGTCGTTAAGGGTAACTAACTCGATTCCCAGAGAAGGCAAGCGGGTTAGGGGGAGACAGAAGGTTAGGTGGACAGATGAGATTAAGAAGTTTGCGGGTATAAAGTGGCAGCAGCAAGCACCGGAGCGGGTTGACTGGCGGAACATGGAAGAGGCATTTGTCCTGCAGTGGACGTAGTCAGGATGGTGATGATGATGATGATGATGATAACTTTTGTTTTGTAGGACGGAAGTACAATGACGACGGCGCATTTTTCAATTGGTGGCCACCTATGACGGCAGCGAAATTTCGCAAGAAAGCCCAGTGCTTCTTAGAACAGTACGGAAACGTCACAGATCCCGTCACACATATGAAGGTAAGAGAATACCCATCTCATTTTATAGGCGGGAGGTATAGGACTCGCCTTTGGATGCTATAATTTATCAGATGCAAACGTACGTGACTCTGACAAAAATGTTTTCTTGGGCTTAATTGTGGGAGGTGTTAAGCTAGTTCAGGTCGGAACATACGCCCGCAATAGGGCACTTTAGGGACCCAGGTTGTCGTATGCGCTGTCGATGCCGTCGCTTGGCGCATCGCAGGCGAAACCACTGTATGGCATAGCCCTATATAGCGCTGCAGCGTGTATAGAGCAAATGTGGCGGGAAAGAACATAGATGCTGATGAGCAGTCACACATGGGTAAGAAGGATAGAAAGGAGGAAGGGAAAAGACAAATCAAGTTATAGTTATGCACGGTATTACGCAGGAAGAACCATGTGTTGCATAGCCGTGTATATAGCAATGGGTGAGGAAGGAAAGCGAGGGCGAGGGTGGGCTGTCACCTTGTGTTGCTTGGCGTCACGCGAGTAATACAGTGTACAACGTAATGGTCAGTCATTGTAAGGGTGAGGGAAAGGCACTTTAGGGTGAGGAGGAGCATAGCGTTGTGTCGTGTGACCCCTGTTGCAATGCACACACACCCGTGTGGTTACGCTGTTTCCGCTACATGCCGCTAGATGAACCTAGGCCTGCTCCACGCCTATTCCCCCGGCCTACCCGGCTCGGCCACGTGGTTCAGGTGACCGGTTGTCACGCCGGCCAATCGCCCTTCTTCCTTCTCCTGCAATAAACGCGGGAGAGCAAGTCTCTCGTCAGTCTCTCCGAGGCTGGGTCGACGTGTCGCTTCAATGCGCAACTCCCGTCGCTCGGCCTCTCCCATCGCTCGCTGCTGCCTACACAATACATAGCTTAGCCGTGTATATAGTATAGTAGTATAGTATAGTATAGTGTAGTGTAGTGTAGTGTAGTGTAGTATAGTATAGTATAGTATAGTGTTAGTGTAGTGTAGTGTAGTGTAGTATAGTATAGTATAGTATAGTATAGTATAGTATAGTATAGTATAGTATAGTATAGTATAGTATAGTATAGTATAGTATAGTATAGTATAGTATAGTATAGTATAGTATAGTATAGTATAGTATAGTATAGTATAGTATAGTATAGTATATCCACTCCTGTTACACGCCACCGGTGCTGCGTCGCTGCATCTGATAAGTGAAACAACCTGACGGTGCTCGCTGCAAAGCACATGTATCTCAATTTACTGCCGCAAGAAGCAGGCTGTCAATAAATAACAGCAGCAACTATAGCGCACATGTCGCACACCGAGTTTGCAAATTTTCTCTAAAACAAGAGTGGACTCGTTGCGGGGAAAGCCTGCATGCTTGCCTCAAACAATCCTGCCATCGACGTTTCGGTAAAGGGTGCAGTGGGAACGCTAGGAATGGGAGTCACTGGGTGCCCGTGCTACGCACTTCAGGTTTTACAGTAGGGGGAATGGAGCGTTTAAATCCCTTTCCACATATGTCATAATTACTGCACCATACTGATAAAGGCTACAAATAATGTCTCGCATGCGTTCTTTGTCTTCATTATGTGCTGGGTTTCATTACGCTGTGTCTAACGAAGAAACGAGCTGTCGATAGCAATATTTTACCTGGGGTTTCAAGTCCTAAAACCAACTAGATGATTATAAGAGGGCTCCGTAGCAGAGGGCTCCGGAAATTTCGAACATCTGGTGTCCTTCAACGTGCACTGACGTCACACAGTACATGGGTCCCTGGCGTTTCGCTTTCATCGAAATGTGACCGCTGCGGCTGGGTTTGACCCCGCGATTATCGGGTCAGCACCGTGGCCACTGTTCCACCGAGGCGGACGAGCCCTCGATCCTTCCTCCATTCTTCGTCCGTACGCCTACTCCGTGTAGTTTCAATTAAGCTATTCTGAAATTTTGATCTGTGTATGTATCGGTCGTTTTTTTTCCTCGCCTCCACCAGGGTCAGCAGTTTGTTTAAAATTTACAAATTCTCTGTTTTGCGACGTTAGCGTTGTGTATTCTCACCGGATTGTGTGTTGTGTGGCCACCAGCACCTCTGCTTTATGTATATAACGGGGTTAGAAAGTAGACATGAGTCGCTTTTATTCGCGCCCCCTCCATCAAATTTGTAGTTGTGAAAATATACATTATTATTATTATTATTATTGTTGTTGTTGTTGTTGTTGTTGTTGTTGTTGTTGTTGTTGTTGTTGTTGTTGTTGTTGTTGTTGTTGTTGTTGTTGTTGTTGTTGTTGTTGTTGTTGTTGTAACGCGTTTCGTAATGAATCCCGTTTTAGAATGCCAACCCACGTATTTTCGTTCGCAAGGTGTCACTGTTGCATATGCAGAACGAAAAGCGCCATTTTTTCCACACTTAATATTTTCTTTTCTTTTTTTAGCTTCCGTCTAAACAAACGCTTGCCGAGGACATCTCTGACAACGCGGCAGCTCGTCTTAGCTACTTGGTAAGCTTGTCATTCTCGTATACTTTTGTGTACCTCCCGTCAACGTCGAAATTCCTCTTTCTTTACTAAGAGAGAAACTTGAGGGCCACGAATGCGTGCAATCGGGCAAAAAAATGATAGTGATAACATTGAGAGATCTGAGGGTGGTAGAAGGAGCCAGTGAACAAACAGCGGTTGCAGATATTGCAGCGGAGATCAGGCAAAAAAAATGGACTTACGCTGGCCACTTAACGCGTCTACGACAGAGAAACGGTGGGCAGTGAGAGAAATGGCATGGTCACCAAGGGATGGGAGACGCAGTGTGGGAAGGCGGAAAGTTAGAGTGACGAATTTAAAAGGGATAAAATATAATCAGATCACATGTGATCTGGAGATCTGGTAAATTGGAGATAGCTGGGAGAGGCCACCGTGCTGAAAGACCTTCAACATGAAAAGATTGAGAAAATTATGACGATGATGATGAACTGACGATCACATAAACTGCCTGTTGTTCTTCCCTCTCATAGGGTATGTAAACGAAATCTCGTGGTGGCTTTATTTTGCAGAAATTTCTGTCTAGTGGTGAAATCACTACGCTCCTATCGGCGTGCACATGAGAGAAAGCCGCCCCTATCCCCTTCCCGTAATCATCTATGGGGGGGTGGGGGGCTAGGCGATTTCTGCCCAATACGTTCACTCACTTAGGCCATGCAGGTTTCTAATCGCAACGGTGGCCCAAAACTTCTGACCTTTGATGATGTAGTACAAAAACTGTTTCCTTCCCGTCTTCAGGAAAGCCAGGGACCAAAGACAGACCACTGGGAGGAGTGCTTCATAGCACATTTTTTTATTTCTTTTTAATTTATTGCGCAGCGTGTCCTTCTTGGAGTTCGCTTCTTCCCCCCCCCCCCATGCCCGCCTCCCTTAAATACAGAACACCGAACACGCTGATAGTGAATAAACTCCCACCAGCGTAGAGTCAGCGCCTCGTGTGTTGTGAATACGTGATCAGCTCCCGCAGAAGTCATTGTCTAGAGAGCAGGAGGAATTACTCCACAGCACTGACTGAAACATTCTACCGCAAACGTTTTTTTTTAGCGTAATATATTTTTGTGAATGCTGACTTAATTTTGTGAACATAGTCTCGTAGCTATTGCTTGTTTTCATGATTTGTTTCGCAATGTATTGTTACGGTATTTAGTCTGCGTTACACGTACCCTGTCAACGTTGCATTCCGCTACTAGTAATCGCTTTCGATGGGAAAACAACCAGTTTATCCATGCTCCGGTGATTGGCAAGAGATGAAGGGGGACATCTTGTAAGTATTTTCCTTCAAATTCTTTTTTTATCTACCATTTTCAGAATAATAGCAAATGTTTTTTTTTTTCTTTGTTAAAGCCAAAAGACAAGCAGCGCAATAAACAAAAAAGACACCAAATGAAATCGTTACGGAATCCGGTTGTACATCGGCTGTGACTGTAAACTACTGTTTTTACGCGCAGGCGTTCCTGAAGCAGAAGCAGATCTATAAGGACGACCTGCAATTGCTTCCCGGTCTTGAGTCCTACACTCCTGCGCAACTTCACTTCATCAGTGCAGCCCAGGTGCGTTAATATTATTTATTATTTAACAATACTGCCGATCTCACAAGGAGATCATTGCAGGGAGGGCATATATATTATACAGAAAAGAAACACGAAGCAATCATTTCTAGCATGCAAAACAATAAGCAATCGATACATGAGAAGCAGTAGTAGCTATGAGCAAGGTGAGGGTACAAATCTCTGCAAAACTACGAATTACAACAACTATAAAGACAAAATGTACAATGATGCAATCATGTTATCAATATACAGAGCCTGCATACGAATTACAAGACGACAAAAGAAAAGAAAAAGAACAACAATTTTCAGAAAAACTCCTCTGCATGTACCTTTGCTTCTACCATATTTAAGAACACATTCAAAGATGAAGTGTTCATAACAGAAGGGCTAACTTGGTTCCAATTTCTTATGGTTTGCGGGAAATATGAATATTTAGAGCAGTTTGAATGAAAAGTGTATTCATTAAGTGCTTGAGAGTGCCGGTAACGTGTTAACCTAGATCGACTGAAAGAGATTAGTTTTGACGCGTCGATGTTTATGTCTCCATGAAATAACTGAAACAAAAACTTTAGTCTTGCTATTTTCGCCCGACTTTGTAGTGTTGAAGACCAGCTTTGTGTAATAATTCTGTAGGAGAATCCGTTTGCCTATATTTATTATAAATGAACCTTACTGCCTTCCTCTGCACCCCTTAATAATAGTAATTAATAACTTTGAAGCGGCATGAAGGGATGAGAGGACAGCAACAATATGCATTCGCAAGTGAACTTTCAGGAGGGTTATATTACATACGGACATTTAGTTTCTAGACACTCGGTGTATATACTACGCTATAGGGTCGCAGCCAGAATTTAATGTTTTCCTACGGGTGATGCCACTCTAGCTGTATGTTTGTGCATGTATAGATGCAAACGAAAAATTTTGCTTTAGGTGCGGGGAAGGGAGTGTTGAAGTTGAATCAAGCCCCACATTATACGCCAACGCTATAGCATTTACCTAGACGTCTATATACGTTAAGACACAATATTTGTGAGATCCAACAGACAATCATGTCAAGGAAAGTATACACATATAGGGGCTGTTTTTAGCACTGATTGTAAAGTAAACGAAGAAAGAAAAGTGGATGAAAAGATAACTTGTCAAGGACGGGAACCAAACCTGCGACCTTCGAATAACGTGGCCGATGCTCTGGTGGAGCATGCGTTATTCGAATGTCACAGGTTCGCTACTAGCCCATGGCAAGTTATCTTTCAGTCCACTATTTCTTTCTTCACATTTACTTCACAATTAGTGCTAATAATATCCCCTATACTATCCTGGACATGATTGTCTGTTATATCTCATTATTTTTATGTTTAACAAAACAAACGAAAATCGAGCAAGTTATCTTTTAGTCCACTTTTTATTTCTTCACATTTACTTCACAATTAGTGCTAATAATATCCCCTATACTTTTCTGGACATGATTGTCTGTTAGATCCCATTATTATTGTGTTTAACAAAACAAAAGAAAATCGAGCCCATAAATGAATGTACACATCTTTCCTTTGTACGTTTAGGGTATGTTTATCGCCAGCATTCTAGATCACCAAGAACAAAATTCACTTCTTTCCATTTTCATTTGCCTGAAGCGACTTGAAAGCGGAAGCCATGTTTCCCTTGCTTTTCGTGCCATTCGATTGTATTCAGGGGGCATCCGCGTCGGCACGCTCTCTTTCCTTTTCGCCGGTTCTCTTGGCAACTTGTAACTTCGTTGTTTTTTGCTTGAATCAATTTCAACTTCAAAATCATCCCCCCCCCCCCCCTTGTAGAAAACGTTCTGCACCTTACGTGCTTTAGCACTGCCTGTGGGATCACAGGCGCTGGAAAGCTTTCTGTACATACCTCACTGGGTTTTACAATATTTATCGGCCGAACTTTGACTGAACCTGTAAATCTCATTGACTGAGCTAAGCAATCTTGAACGTCCTCGCACACTTGCCCCCTGCAGTGCCAAATTAAAAGCCAGTGCACGGAAGGATTGTACATTAGGAGGTGTTACACCTACCATGGCCTCCGAGATGGCAGGCTTGGCCGTAATGGCGGGCTCGCCCGCCATCTCGGAGGCCATGCACCTAATTTGATGACGTGCAACGATGCTTCTAGAGGTCGCCCTCTTAGAAAACCTTCGAGAATAGATGGCGAAGTGTTTCATGTCCAAAAAAAAAAAACGCTGTGTACTGATATGCTTTTTTTTTTGCGCCTTCGCGTTTTCTTGGGCTAAAACAGAAGATGGGCAGCTGCAACCTGTCCACCAGTAGGTTTTATTGATCTCTTTCCTCACTCTTTTTTTTTCCTTCACACGAACTATACAAATCTTGTTCACTTATAATCTATTGTATACTTTATTGTGACACGCCGCTCTGAACTCGATTCGCAGCTCTGGTGCAAGAAGTATGATAAGAATACGAAGAGGTTTGTGATCGAAGACGACGTTCACTCCGTATCCGAGCAGAGGTGGGTCGTTTCACCCAAGAACACAATTCATGTCGCAAGACGCGTGTGTGGAACGTGCGAATGCAAGAAAATATAATTTGTTTGAGGAGGGGAGGGGAGGTGCATGACGGCTAACTCCATATTTGAAGAGTGAATGAATACAATGTTGCCGTAAAAAAAAGATAGTGAAGGGAGCTTGAGCTTCACCTTTATTAGCAGATCACGAAAGGGTATATACGGCTCACGTGCGCGTCGCCCTCTTAACAGCTAGCCTGCTTCTGTTCTCAGTGCATGCCTCAACCGTGTCGTGAGGAGATGAATTACTGCGTGCGCGTATGCAGTATTGGCCGTTTCAAAGCATCATGGAATGTTTACTGCGAGTACAGTTTTTAGGTACCTACTATCCCGTCGCTACTTCTTTCGTGAACCAACGTAGGGCCAATTACGCGACCGTCGAGCAACCTACACAGCTGTTTAGTTTGCTGGTGCTTTTGCGGCCGCCGAGGATTAAATATGCCTCCTTGATTGACGTTTTGTCAGTCACATGAGGCACGTTTTAGTGTTCATTCTTTTCTCTTCTGTCTGCGGACGTGCTGCCGGTCCATAATGAAGCCTTCTTTGAAAAGGTGTATAGTAATCCTTTCCTCCTCTCCACATTTCTGCATCCGCCAGACACGGGATAACGGCCCGTCTGTCAATCACTCGCACGCAGCTAAAACAGTGCATAGTATGTAAAATTGGTACACCACTATTGTGCCAGAGTGGTAATACTATATCAACTGTTATATTGACTGCTCTTCGTAAACTCAAGTATTACGACTGTGTCTCATTTGCAATACAGTAGCAGCGCTGGGGTCGCGACAACGTTTATCGGACATAATCATCCGACTAACCATTCGAACGAAGAAGACGATCACAGTTATGAATATTATAAATAGTTGAAGAAGACGAAGGTCGAAGAATATTGCGCCTACACATTACTCTCTGTAGGCAATCACCCGTTGAGCTGAGTCGAGTAACTCGTTTAGTATTGCCAACCGTACAAATGCACCCACGGCGGTCACACTTCTATGCAGGCGAACGACTAGATTTAGGTGCACGTTTAAAAACACCAATTGGTCAAAACTTCCAGAGCTCTCCGCTACGACGTCCCTCCTAACCATAACGCCCTTTTGAGATGTAAAACCCCCCACACTCATTGTCGCTAGTGGGTGACTTATTTCATGTATTGAGGCATGTCTGCTCCATTCTTTATGCGTGTACGTATACTTTTACTGCTGCTGGTGCACGACATCGAAAACCAAAACTCCTCTTTTTGGCACCTTATTCTTGCTGCTGATGTGCCGCGAAACGTGGGGATGTTGCGAGCTATGCGAGCACATATTAACCTCTTTTGCAGGGTTAACATTCCCTTCGGAAACACGCCCCAGTTTGCAAAGGTCTTCAATTGCCCCCGAGGCAGCAAGATGAACTTCGCGAAGAAGTGCAGAATTTGGTGAAAGGAGCATCCTATGCATGCATGCACCTTTCCGTCGTCACACAAAAAGAGTATGTGTCTGACGCCGTAAGTTCTGCAACGTGGCGTTCGTGAAAAACGCTCACCGATTGCAATAAAGAGTCGCAAACTGTAAACCATTACGTTCTCTTATACTTTGACAAATGCCTTGCTATCTTACAGCTAGCTCGTTGAAGAAATTAAAAAAAAAGTCACGTTTTCACCGAAATGAGGAAGCGGTAAATGCGACAGCAACAAATGGGAATGTCATACGAAGAAAATTTGACAGCTCACTTCAGCAAACATAGATGTTGCAGCGAGCGAAGTGGCCTTCGTGTGAACTGTAGTCTTCAACGCAAAGTTTGTGATGAATGCATTTCACGTAGAAAGCACCAAGTACATCTGCTACCATAAAGGTAATCGGCGTGTATAAGTAGCTCACCGTTATTATACTGGTATGCTGTGAGGCGGAAAGGTTTCATGCGTCGCACATCAGAGTGAGGGTCGAATCCCCACTCACTCTGTAGAAATGATTTATTGCTATATATATATATATATATATATATATATATATATATATATATATATATATATATATATATATATATATATATATATATATAGTCGATGCTCTTTCATTTGTCTGTGTGTAAAGATGCCATTTACTGCGACTGCCTCCAAGTCATTACTGTTTCACTCGATGGCCAAACACGAGCTCTCCCGGTACACACGCACTGACAGTTAGTTTTCATTAATACACAAACTGTCACTGAACCATCGTCAAAATAATGTTTGCAACGACTGGAAGTGCACATACTCATAGCTTGAGGGTTGCATGCAGAAATGAAGGCAGCTGCTTTTAGAAAAAAACAGCTGTCGAAGCAGGAAACCACATGCGTACGGCAGATCGCGCCCTCGTCTCCGGATGGAAACACAGAGGTGTGTTGCATGTGCTGCGAGCTCACCCGACCTGTAGCAAACGTGAGGGTGCGGGTAAATGTTAAGAAATCGGCGGGTAAAGATGCGTCCTGGATGAAAACGTGTCGTCCTACCTTGTCTGTGCGTACTGCAACCTCTCGATCAAAGCCCCGCCCGAGTTGATGACACCGAAGTAGCCTTGCTTATCGTGGTAAGTGCATCCTGCTCACTTGGACATATGGTGCTTTCAATTCAATGTAAACTTCCTTGTAGTACACGAAGTTGTTTCCGAATCTAAGTTGGAGAGCTTATGCATAAGAATAACTGACACCATTTTGCGTTCAATTCGCCTAATAGAAGGCAAATCGTGTTTTTATTTTACTTTCCACTGAATGCTTCTATTCTAGAGTAAGATAATCCTGTTGTAATACACCTAATGAAAATTTGGCAGATCCCACGTGCCATGGAAGTCTATGTTATACAAAGCATGTGGAGGGAAGGTGACTGGTGGTGGTATTGAGCGAAACGTTACGAAACGATGCAGAACATATCTGCAAATGTTATACGCCCCAGCATGCATGTTGAACAGTCACACATGTTTTACGTAACCAGCTGTTTACAGTGGTGCAACGATGACATAGCAAAATGGGTAATGCCAACTCCAGAAGCGGTTAGCTGAAATTTAGGGCTTGCGAAGATGGTATAACCCTGGATAGCGCTACGCAGACCGACTTTAGTGGATGGCGTTTAACTACAATTCACGCTAAATCGACGTCACACCTATGTCATTTAAGTATGCATGTGTTAGGCGTATAAAATTAGATGGGCATCACTGCAACCACGATATAAATGTTACGCGAATTATACACCTGAATAGTTTCTTTTCCTAAAGCAGTTCCGAGACCTTGGCTGGCTGTGTGGTGGAATACTTGATTGCCGCGCCGAATGCTTGGATTCAATTCCTACTGGAACCATAACTTTAATTTTTTTGCGCTGCCGATGTCGGTTTTTATTAACGCTCTCAAATCTAAATTGCCAGTGTCTGTTCTCACAGTTCCTCGGCAGATATAAACAGTCAAACACCTGTGGCGCATACCCGCGTGCGCGGCCTGTGCTTTACGGGTATGTGTCACATGTGTCTGTAGGAAAGGGTTTCACATCGTACGTGGCTGGATTTTCCCATTATTGCTGTCTTGATCAGGCAGTAAAAATTGTTGAACCCTCTTACCTTCTCATACTAATTTTGGTGTACCCAAAGTTAAAGAGGTTATCACGACAGCACCCACACTTAGGCGGATAGATATATCGATGGATGGACGGACGGACGGATGGATTGACGGATACTGTTAGCGCAAACGCATTCATGGTGAGTCACGTCGACCATGAATACGTTTGCACTAACAGCATAGTTCTCTTGAAATGTTTATATATAAGTTACTGACCTAACAATGCTATGTAGTAGAGTGATGAATACACCTAAGTGCAGCGTATAAATTTCATTACTCAACTAAAAAAAAACGGCGCGCCATAGACTTCAAGATGCTATTGAGCAAGAACTGATAGATGAATATATTAACGTGGAGAATCTGTGGGCTTCGTTTAATCTCCCACATTTTTCATGTGGACGTCTTGTCGGTCAGTTTTTCGTCTCAAGCTCTCCATTCATCGCATCTTTCATGCATTTTATCTCTATCAATCTCTCTTATAAGAACGCAGCTACATGCAGCCGAGAAGTCATGGCAGAATCGGAGTTGGTCGCTGCAGTGGACGCCAGCACCAGCAAGTCTCTGCGGCTTCGCCTTCAAGACAGCCGCAGGAGTTGGTTCACACTGGCAATGTGCATGGTTATGGCCCACACTGCGACCATAGGAAACCGTTCACAAGGCGCCATGTACGTCGGCATACGGGAACACTTCGGGGCCAGCCACGGAGAGGCATCGTTGCCGCCTTCGCTGCAGTCTTCCCTCTGCCTGGTTGGAGGTATGTCGGGTGATGTTTAGATATACGAGTCGTTTTTGTCTACATTTTGAGAGAGGCACTTTCTGAACAAAAGGACAAAGTACACGCCGTTGCGCAACGAACGGATGTGCATTTTTTGGAAGCTTTTTACAACGATGAGCCCACCAACCGTGTGTCGCATATGACTACAGTAACTTAACAAATAACCCAGCAGAATGCCTATATAACACAGAGTAACACGGTAAAATACACAACGTACCGCAAATGCGGCGTCACCTGGGAGCGCTAGCCAGCGCCTATCGTAGCCATGAAGGTGAGTGGGAAGCACTTCATTTTTCTTTCTTTCTTTTCTGCCAGCTGCGGTCACGTAGTACGAGACCTTTTAACGAGTGGGTGGCTGACCAGTAAGCCACCGTATACTATACTTGAAGACATCGCGTCTGCCGGAACGAAACCCTCGCCATTAATGAACGAAGGAAGGTAACTTCAGGACTTTGTTGACCGGCGCTGAGTAAAAATACCAGGTTTGCGTGCACATAAATTCCCGACAAAGTAGACGAGAGGATGACCGCCCCCGTAGCTCAATTGGCGTCATCCATAGGTGGCAGGTTCGGTCCCTGGCGGCGGGAAGTTGCCTGTTCATAGCAAACTGCGCAGCAGACGGGACACACGAAACGAGACCGACGAGCGCAGATGAGGCTTTACCAACTACCCCAGCTTTCAACACTTCTTGCTTATCAACTTTACTCTCTCTACAAGGT
This sequence comes from Rhipicephalus annulatus, assembly GCA_013436015.1. NCBI lineage: Eukaryota > Metazoa > Arthropoda > Arachnida > Ixodida > Ixodidae > Rhipicephalus > Rhipicephalus annulatus. Next base: position 130,010 of record WOVY01010090.1, on the reverse strand, counting down.
TTTCCATTATTCTGCCACTTTTATGACTCTTCTGAGTGGACATGAGTAACCCCTTAATGTGCGGGATTTGTGTTCTTTGTTCTTCTAGGAATTTTCACGGGATTCCTGTGTGAGGTGATTCCAATGCGGTACATGTCTCTGGGCAGCTCCCTCCTCTTGTCCCTGGCACTCATGGTGTGCTACTTCGGCCTCACGGTGTCCTTCATCTCATTCTTCTTCGGGGTAGTACATGGTGAGACCCCTTTCGGTGGCATTTCATTGATATTACTCACACAAGCGTAGTTATTATTTCACCAAATCGTATAAGTGGTGCTCGTATGGGTGGACGTTTTTGACGCGTCGCAAGTTAACATGAAGCCCCATTAGCAGTAATTGCAGAACACTCGTTATCTTCTATGTCTTCATCAATGTCTCCTCCCCTGCATATCGCATAAGTAGTAGTGTGCGTTCGATGTGCGAGATTATTGTTGTAACCTAGATCAGAATGAACCATGAAAAGGCAAATATTGTAAAACAAGGTGTCATTTCTCTCTCTCTCTCTCTCATTCTCTCACTCATTTCAGAATACCTAATTGTTCAAAACCACAGAAAAACAGCAAGCTGTAGAAACGTAGTGAAGGAAAGAATGGTGTCAACTAAGAAATGTTTTGCAGGAAAATGAATATACACGTACTAACAACAATGATAATAAAGAATCTGCCTACTCAATGTTTTCATTCGTATTCGGGCTGATCACACTCGTCATTTGTGTGTGGTTCTCATCCCACGCACTATAAACCGGTCTTTCAAGGAGGGGCGTGTAGATCCCTCTTCTTTCTTGTTCTGCCGACCACACGTAGATTGTCGTGTGTGTGAAGGCCATGATGAAACTTTCGCTTACCGCAGGGCTGGCAGCCAGTGGTATGTTCGTGGTCACGTCTGTGGTGGTGGGCGAGTACTTCGTTCGCTGGAGAGCCACGGCGTACGCCTTGTCCGCTGCAGCCAAAAGTTCGCACTTCCTGACTCCATTCGTGGCCAACCACATCCGCGTGCACTACGGCACGCCCGAGATATTCCTGCTGTTGGGTGCCCTGTCACTGAACGGATTCGTGGCTGCTCTCCTCGTGAGGACACCGCCGTGGAGACTGCGCCTTAAAAACAAGGACGCCGGGCTCGATCGACTCAAATCTGGGGCGAGCAAAGAACATAGCTCAACAAGCGTTAAAGATGAGAATACAGATTCCACACTACTGGGAGTGAACAACTCTACGACATCTGATGTTGCATTTACTACTGAACCTTTGCTAGAGGAGGTTCTGCTAGATCATGAAGAATGTGGGTCATACCACACTCCTAATAGCCCCGAGATCTCTTTTCAAGAACATAGCGTACCTGTCACAGCCGCGAACTCGTGTAAGGTATCAGACACGTGTTCCAAGGCAAAAAGCATGGTAGATGAACGTCCTGTTGTTATGTTACCTGTGTCCGTAACATTATGGAGCAATATAATCGCATTCTTAAGGAGATCTGCCAGTACATTATCGAGAATTGACTGGAAGGTCCTCGTCTCACCTCTGTTTCTGTTCGACACTCTGTCATTTTCCCTTCAAAACTACGCCTTATCAAATTTCGTTCTTCTTTATTTGGACATGGCACTCGAGTGTGGCATAGAAGCCAGCTTCGCGAGTTACTTTCTCCTTGCGTTCAATGTCAGCGTGGTTCTGAGTTCTCTTGTCAGTGGCTTTGTCATAGATAGACGCGTGTTGTCTATGAACGCCACGATGATTCTGGGCTTCTGTGGCAACGCGGCATCCTGCGAAGGCCTCGCGTGGTCCCGTTCCGGAGGTCATCTCCTGGCTTGCGCCGTCGTTCAGGGCCTAAGCTGTGGAGCGATGGTTACCCTTGTATGCCCCGTTATCATTAGGGACTTTGGCAGCGAGAGACTTCCCCTCGTGATCGGCGGATGTCATACGGTCATGGGAGTCGTGTTGCTTGCAAGACCGTCACTCATAGGTGAGTTCACAACGTGTTTTTTTTTTGGGAAGGGGGGGGGGGGGTCGGGTTGCAAAAGGCGAGGGAGGAGTGTTGGAGCTTAGAATGACGTTTTGAGTTTGTCCAGGTGCCAATATGGCTTGGCGCACTGTACTGGCTGTAGACTTCTCTTGATGAAAACTTGCAGAAAGTTGCCCTGTAGTCGTCCGAGTGACGTAAAAGTTGAGAAAAAGATTGAAGACCTTAGTGGATAGATGGACACGAAATGTTTACGGAAAATCCTCAGGTGCGCGACTCGGCATGCGGCGGACCGCTACCACGAAGAGAAAGTCAGGCCAAGCCCGACCGCCGCATAGTCTATCTTCTAGACAGTCCGTAGTTGAGCCCCGGCATCGGCACTCTTGATAGCGTGAAGAGGTTAAAGATACTTGTACACTGGGTGTCACTGACACTTCAACATGCAATTTTCTTTTCTTCAGGGCAGCAACGCAGTTGTCTTGCCTTCATCTTGCGCTGTCTTGAATGGGAATTCGACCACGGTGAAACAGTTGTTACGGGGCTTAGCTGCTGAACAGAAAGTCGCGGGTTCGATCCCTACCGTGGCGGTCACATTTCTATGAAGGTGAAACGGCAGAAGCCTGTGTACTGTGTTACGTCAGTGTAGGTTAAAGAACGCCAGGTTGTCGAAATCGCCGGACCCATATACACTACGGCGCCTCTCGCAATCATATCGCGGCTTTGGACCGTAAAACCTGGTATTATTATTATTATTATTATTATTATTATTATTATTATTATTATTATTATTATTATTATTATTATTATTATTATTATTGATTTCTTTTTCTTGTCTGCCTTATGTATAGTGATTGAGGATATAGCGTTAGTACAAAAAATCTTGCACTGACTTCTTTCTGTCCTGGTTTTATCGTGCAGGCTACTTCAAGGACGTTCTGGGATCGTATGTTGGTATTCAGCACACCTTTGCATCGCTAAACGCATTTCTGGCAATCCTATGGATGATTAGACTTCTGAGGCTGAAGTGCCCTAACTGCGCGTAAACATCGCCTGCCACCTACAGAGCGGTGAAAGCGAAATTTATTAGAGTACAATCACACCCCTGGAAAGTATCCGCACTTTCTATAGGGGCTTACTGTACAAAGTAGCGTGCTTATAATACGTAATATATTATTAACTGTATACACGCATATTTTTGGAACATAAGTGTGCAGAATTTCGCACCGTGCAGCTTTGGATTTCTCCAAACTATATATCGTGTTGCACGAATTTATATCAAATCTACAGCCCCGCTGCAGGAGCGAAATGTTATTCAATTGTTGCATCTGTACACAGCACTCTGTTTTTCATTGTAACTTCTACGCATGCAGCCTTATTGTTAGCGTAACAATTGAATTAAATGAGTGAATAAATGGATGAAGATGTAGCCAGCGCTAATGATACAAAGAACAACACTGACACTCGCAAAGGCCTAAGCTGTTCGCTTATGTCTACCGTTCTTGATTCACGCATTGTGAATTGCTAATTATTAAATACTTCTGCACAAGGCTCGTTTCTTCGAGGCGGGCCGTGCAATTAAGGAAGAACGGACGTGTCACTCACCCTAATCTTCTGCGGCGTAGATGTGCTTAAATTGTGATGTCGAAACGTCTCCATTCTTGGGTAACACTCAATAATGAATGTATCGACGTGACATAATGCGGTGGTAGTCTTAACTGAATGTATATAGAGTTACAACGCTTTAAATCAACAAATAAGCTATGTCACTTCATGCATTGTCCCGGAGCTGAAGTGGTAGCTCGTTTAAAGAACTACGGAGAGTTTTCATCACAATATTTTTATTATGAACATGCGTCATAAACAACGCCGTCCTTTTTCGGTTTCGCTTCTCGCTGATTTTGAAGGAAAGTAATTCATTTATTTATTGTTTCTTTATTGCGCTTCTTTATTATGTCTACAGAAGTACGTTGCTTTTTTTGCATGAAAGACATTCATGTACAATATATTGTGTGCGCATTACATTTTCCTGTTTTTGTTTTTGATCGTTACCACCTTTTAGTGTAGGATGTGTATGGTGGCCAGGACACCGTCAAAATGATTGTACAAGCTTTTTTCCCTGGTCTCCCACAACATTTTGTAGTAAATTATTTAAATAAATAATAAATAAATAAATACATGAATAAATAAACAAATAAATAAATATGGAGACTAGAGTCACTACACATGCTCTCACAGAATCGATTTTGCTATTGCGATGCGTCTTTCGTCAGTTCTCGTTTGCGCAAAAAAGAAAAAAAACATTACAGTGAAGCGTGCAGAAGCGTCAGCCATTTTAATATAAAGTAAAATATCGGTAACTACAGCCGCATCTTTTTTTCGCTACGGGCCTGGAGGGAGGGGTTATTGTATTTCATTTCCCACTCCCGGAGCGGCACGAGTGGTTGCCTTGGCAACGCGAGTCGTCAGGGCTTCGGCACGTGGACGACACCGGGCTGGTCGAGGTTGGGGCCCACAATGTATTGCGTCTGGATGTCCTGTGCGAAGCAGCGGAAACGCAAACAAAGCTTTGTGAAATACATGCACGCTAGCGGTTGAATGGGCACGATTGAATTAACGTTGTGTGCAGAGTGGTCTAACCACGCCAGCCCTCGTCATTGAAGACTGGTGTGGTATTTTAGAGAAGGAGAACTTCACGTTTTTCTTTTTTTGTCATTTTTAGTTTATGTTTACCAGTTATATTTGCGGTTGTATTGTCAGGATTTAGGCTGTATTGTCACAGTATATTATTATTTCAACTTGTACACTGTCTATGATAACTCTAATACAGGAGGTTTCGATGCAACATTTGCGTATGTATGGTACCTCCTAATGAATCGTGCTAAGTACACAATAGTAATGAACATTTAACGACAAATATTTACGCTGATTGCCGGCGTTACGAGTTTAAGTTAATAATTAGTGATGCATAGCAAAAGTGTTTTGTGGAAGCTATGCATAAATTCGAGTGTCAGTTTTTCGCATACTATACTGCTACCAAAGCCAGGCACGTAGCTAAAGGGGTGCCCTACCTCCCCCCCCACCCCTGAGTGGAGGGGGTGTTTTACCGAAAATAAATAATGAAAATAGGTGTTTATCAAGGGGCCTGCGACAAATGCCTCCCCCCACCCCTGGGACAATTTCTGGCAACGGACCTGATCTAAGCACAGAAAATCAACATTCGCATTATTTCTGACATAGAACGTACATTCCGTTTCGTGGCATGAATGTAAAAAAGGGAAAAAATTCTCTCGCTTCACAAAATCGAAATTACCCGAAAAGGAAACTATTCTCCAAGCCCAATAACATCTGTGTATATCACGAGCGTGTGTTTATAAAATTTTCTCGCTTTTTTTTATACTAGCTCTGTGTATAGACCAAAGAATTGAACAAAAAGTAGCGTTTGCTTACACACGTGTTGCTTTGAACGGACGTAAAGGTAACACCGGTATAAATAGTCTGATAGAAATTCCTTTTATAACTAGCATATTAATACGGTGCTCTCATCTAAGTGCACCTGCATTGAAGAACGACGCATTGTGGTGCTGAGGCAGTAGCCAGTCTTGCTCTACGCCTTTGGTCTGTGTGCAAACATGCGTACTCAACGTAGTATTATTGGCATAGCTGCAATGTGATGCTTACATTAAAGGGAAGTTAAACACAAATTTTCGATTACTTTTTCAAGATTTCGAAATCGCCTCGCTTGCTGCGAGACAAGGAAACGTGCAAAAATGAGTGAGGTGGCGACGCCATTACAAAATTCTCGCACTAAACGCTATGACGTCATAGATTTTGACGGCGTTTACTAGAGTCTACGTAGTTCCTAATCTGTAAACATGGAGGAGTACACCGACCTCTGACTGAGGGGTCTTTAGAATGTACATGTCGGTTTTAAAGAAATTTCTCGAAGCTGTCACCAAAATAAGACGAGTATATTTTGAAATCCGTGGCGTCACGCGCAAATTTCGGCATGCAATTGGAAAATGGAGCTTCGCCCTTGGATTTCTCCTCTACTAATAAACTTGTGAAATTGAAATTATCATTAGAGTACTCAAAGTTCACTTTGTCAATCTAAACCCGTTAAGTGTTTCGAGTTAGTGTCCCTTTTTAGACAATAAAGTGAATCTTGCTTCAGAGAAGTTCTGAAGAGAGCGGTACATAAGCTGAAGCAACCATGATGATAAGAAGCAGTAATAGCCCAGAGGAATTCTACATCCTACCAGCAACGACAGGGGAAGTAAGGAAAGCCCTAGAAGGAATACAAAGAGGCAAAGCCGCTGATGAGGATAAGGTAACAATGTACCTACTAAAAGATGGCGGAGAAATTGTGCTAGAAAAACTGGCCACCCTATATACAAAGTGTCCCTTGACGGAAAGTGTACCAGAGTCTCGTAAGAACACCAACATGATCTTAATTCATAAGAAAGGAGACATGAAGGACATGAAAAAATGCCGATCAGTTTACTGTTCGTTCTCTACAAACTGTTTATAAAAATAACAGCTAATAGAATTCGAGTGACATTAGCATTAAATCAACCAAAGGACAAAGCAGAATTTTGTACAGGCTACTCCACGAAAGACCATATTCATACTGTAGGGAACTATGCGAACGACGACGAAGCAGCATGAAACGGCAAGCCACAGCGTTGGTGCACGCGCGACCGGAGCTAGCGTTTGTTTTGTATTTTCGGCCTGTTGGCGTTCCTCGCTCTTCTGGCGTTCCTCGGCCTTCCAGTAGGTCTGTACGTAAATAAACTGCGTGACATCTGGTGAAGGTGTGTGGACTCCCGTACAAACCTGGAACTTCGCTCCCGTAAGCTTCCCCCTCTACGTGACACGAACATGGCCACCGAGACACCTCTCCAGGTGGGACCTTCGACCGTCCATGTCACTTGCGGTGCCGTGTATCCTCAACGAGACCCTCCTATTTTCACGGGCTCCACTGAGTCGGACGTCGAAGATTGGTTGGCGAGGTACGACAAAGTCGGCGCAAGTAACAAATGGGACGACCCAAGTAAGCTGGGCTACGTCACATTCTACCTTGCGGACACCGCGCAACTGTGGTTTAATAACCACGCAGCTGACATTACTACGTGGTCTGCATTCAAGACGGCTATTACGGACGTCTTTGGACGACCTGCGGCACGCAAGCTTCAAGCCGAGCACCGTTTACGTCACCGTGCGCAGCAACCAGGCGAGACCTACACGGGCTACATTGAAGATGTGTTGCATCTATGCAACCGCGTCAACTCTACCATGCCTGAGGAAGAAAAAATCAGGCACATATTGAAAGGCATTGACGACGGCGCCTTTCAGATGTTGCTCGCGAGAAATCTCCCCACCATTGCTGTCCTCGTTTTCCTCTGTCAAAGCTTCGATGAATGGCGTAGGCAGCGCGCAATTGCTCGTCAAGCCCTCACGACGCCAGACACGCTCGCAAGCTTGCACCTAGCTGCCCATCCTACGGATCAGCAGCCGCTTCTTTCGACAATCAAGTACTTCGTCCGCGAAGAGGTAGCGCGCCAGCTGTCGCTGCTGCCACTGACACATGAGCCCACGCAAGCTTTGGCACCGGACCTCCAACACGTCATTCGGACCCAAGTCGCTGAAGCCCTTCCACCGGTGCATCAGCAACCACCAGTCACAACGCCTCTCACGTACGCCGCCGTCGCTGCTCGGCCTACGCAACAGCGTATGCCGTATGCTCAACCTGCCACGCCACCCTATGTCGTGCCTACAACCCCAATTGCGGTGCCGTATCCCTACGCGAGATCTTCAGTTCCATTTTACCGTCGCTCAGACGCTTGGAGGACGCCGGATAATAGGCCCATCTGTTTCCCCTGTGGTATCGCTGGACACGTCGCCCGCCACTGTCGCCGAGATCCCCCTCCAGTCAACACCGTGGGCAGGCCAATGGCGTCGTCGTCTAGGACGCCATCAAGGTACACCACTGACGGTCCTCGACCCTACGCAAACCATCGATCACCATCGCCACGACGACGCTCCCTGTCACCTATGCGTCGCCGACCTGCTACGGAAGAGGTAAACTGATCGCTGCAGCTCCGGAGGCAACAGCTGCATACAATTCGAACTGCTTAAGGCCTCCATCTTTCTCGCCGCAAAACGTTATTGACGTCGATGTTGAGGGGACCACCGCACAAGCGCTTATCGACACAGGGGCCGCAGTTTCCATAATTTGTGAGACCTTATGCCGCAAGTTGAAAAAGGTGACGACGCCTCTTTCGGGCCTGATGCTCCACACGGCCAACTCGCAGTGCATAGAACCTACAGCTGTGTGCACTGCACGTGTCATTATCGAAGGTGAACTTTATGCCATTGAATTTTTTTTTTTGCTGGCATCCTGCTCCCACGAAGTCATTCTTGGATGGGACTTTCTTTCGCGTCATCGGGCCATCATAGATTGCTCACGTGCAGAAGTTGCCCTTACACCACTGCCAACCTCTTGTTTGGTGGATTCTCTTTCTGAAGCTTACAAACTTGTCGTTGCTGCAGACACGGAAATAGCACCGAGAACATCCGCCCTTGTAGCCCTGACCTGTACGGCCGCTCCTGCTGGAACTGTTTTGTTCACTCCGTCTGACGTATTTACCCGCCGCCGTAGCCTACACCTGCCCTTTGCCGTACTCACCGTGGAATCCGGTGCTACCGCCATGCTCGTCGCGAACTTGCTATCGTCGCCAGTTACCTTACTTCGCGGAGAATGTTTGGGTAACACACAAGACGTTGACCTCTTGCGCCCTCTAGAGTTCGCCGAACACGCACCTCACCTCCAGCTCAATGCTATGACGCCACCTGTGGCCACACTGCCCGCGCCAGACTCATTCCAGCCTTCTGTTGCCGCTGAGCTATCGCCGACACAAAGAAGCGAACTCTTGTCCCTTCTTCGAGAGTTCCGTTCTGCCTTCGATTGCGCTCAACCATCTTTGGGTCGCACAGCGAACATCACGCACCACATTGACACCGGTACTCATGCTCCCTTACGCCAACGACCATATTGAGTTTCAGCGGAAGAACGCCGTATTATGAACGAACAAGTGGACGATATGCTCAATCGTGGTGTCATCCAGCCATCGCAGAGCCCTTGGTCGTCCCCTGTTGTACTTGTGCGCAAAAAGGATGGTTCTATCCGATTCTGTGTCGACTACCGCCGGCTCAATAAAATAACTCGGAAGGATGTGTACCCGTTGCCACGCATCGACGACGCTCTCGATTGCTTGCAAGGGGCAGAATATTTCTCCTCTTTAGATTTACGCTCAGGATATTGGCAAGTTCCAATGGCTGATCCTGACCGATCGAAGACTGCATTTGAAACACCTGATGGGCTGTATGAGTTTAACGTCATGCCGTTTGGACTCTGCAACGCCCCAGCTACTTTCGAACGGATGATGGACACGATCCTTCGCGACTACAAGTGGAACACGTGCCTTTGCTACCTAGACGATATCGTCGTTTTTTCTGGCGACTTTTCCTCTCCTCTTGTTCGTCTTCGTGCTATTCTCACGTGTCTCACCTCTGCTGGCCTTCAACTTAATATCAAGAAGTGCCATTTTGCCGCACGTCAGTTCACTATACTGGGTCACGTCGTCTGCAAAGAGGGTGTTCTCCCGGATCCGGCGAAACTCCGCGCCGTGGCCGACTATTCGAAGCCCAATTCCATCAAGACGCTTCGAAGTTTTATCGGCCTGTGCTCATACTTTCGTCGATTTGTGCGCAACTTCTCTTCCATCATCGCGCCTCTTACCAACCTGTTGACAGCTTCCAAAGGCATTTCTGCTTGGTCAAAAGAATGCGACGAATCCTTCACCGCGCTTCGGCGGTTATTATTATCACCTCCAATACTACGTCATTTTGACCCTGATGCGCCTACGGAGGTCCATACCGACGCCAGTGGTGTCGGTCTTGGTGCTGTATTGGCTCAACGAAAACCAGGGTACCAAGAATACGTGGTCGCTTACGCGAGTCGAACCCTCAAGAAAGCCGAGTGTAATTATTCCGTCACGGAAAAAGAGTGCCTCGCAATTGTCTGGGCTTTGACGAAGTTCCGCCCATACCTTTATGGCCGCCCTTTCGAAGTCGACACGGACCACCACGCTCTATGCTGGCTATCATTGCTCAAAGATTTGTCGGGGTGCCTTGGTCGTTGGGCGCTTCGCCTACAGGAATACGACGTTCGTGTTGTACACCGATCCGGCCGCAAGCACTCCGACGCTGATGCGCTATCCCGCTCGCCGCTACCGGCTGACCCAGCCTCCTCGTCACTTTCTTCAGCTGTCATAACACCAATCGACTTCACAGACATGGCATCGGAACAACGCAAAGATGTGTGGATTTCCCAACTCCTCGCCTTTCTGACTGATCCGTTAGCTAATTAGTCTCAAGAACTATCCGCCGTCAAGCCACACATTTCGCTGTTCGAGACGACCTACTCTATCGGCGGAATTACACGTCTGAAGGTCGGAAGTGGCTGTTAGTGATACCCAACCACATGCGCTCGGAAATCTGTACTACTTTCCACAACGACCCGCAAAGCGCTCACGCTGGCGCTCTCAACACGTACAACCGTCTACGTCAGCGGTACTACTGGCGCGGCATGTACACATTTGTCCGCAAGTACGTACGTGCTTGTACTGCATGCCAGCGACGTAAAGTCCCACCTAAACGCCCTGCCGGTACACTTCAGCCTCTGCCTTGTCCAGCGCGTCCGTTTGACCGCGTCGGTATCGACTTATACGGACCACTTCCCACGTCGTCTTCTGGAAATAGGTGGATAATTGTCGGCGTGGACCACCTCACGCGTTACGCGGAGACAGCAGCACTACCCGCAGCAACCGCGAGGGAAGTTGCGTTTTTCATCTTGCGCAACTTTGTTCTTCGCCATGGTGCTCCCCGCGAACTTTTGAGCGACCGGGGGCGTGTTTTCTTGTCTGACGCCATTCAAGCGTTGCTCGCTCAGTGCAACATGGTTCATCGCCTGACGACAGCATATCACCCGCAGACGAATGGCCTCACAGAACGATTTAATCGCACTCTCGGTGATATGTTGACGATGTACACAGCGTCAGACCAGACCAATTGGGACACTGTCCTTCCATTCGTCACGTATGCGTATAACACCGCTACGCACGCGACAACAGGGTTCTCCCCTTTCTTTCTATTGTACGGACGCGAACCATCGTGCACGCTGGACACTATCCTCCCATACACGCCCGACTCCTCTGAGTACACTGCAATTTCTGATGTTGCCAGGTACGCAGAAGATTGCAGACGATTGGCCCGTTCGCTGACAACCGAGGACCAAGGCCACCAGAAGCTACGGCTTGACACCGACCGACATCTCTCTACTTTCTCTACTGGTGCTCTCGTTTGGCTCTGGGTTCCACCGAGCACTCCTGGCCTTTCGTCCAAATTACTGGCACGATACCACGGGCCCTACCGCATTCTCGCCCGTACGTCACCCGTCAATTATGAGATTGAGCCATTGAGACAGTCTCATGACTTACGCCGTCGTGGCCGAGAAATTGTGCATGTGAGTCGCCTGAAGCCGTATTACGACCCCGCTATAGTGACTACGCCTTAAGTCGCCAGGTTGGCTACGCTATTCACCGGGGGCCAATGTAGGGAACTATGCGAACGACGACGAAGCAGCATGAAACGGCAAGCCACAGCGTTGGTGCACGCGCGACCGGAGCTTGCGTTTGTTTAGTATTTTCGGCCTGTTGGCGTTCCTCGCTCTTCTGGCGTTCCTCGGCCTTCCAGTAGGTCTGTACGTAAATAAACTGCGTGACAATACTATCAATCAGGTGACAGCGAAATGCGCGGAATACAATCAACTCTATACACAGCGTTCATAGATTACGAGAAGGCGTTTGACTCAGTCTAGACATCAGCAGTAATGAAGGCACTACGAAATCAGGGCATCAGAAATATTCTGGAAGAAATCTACAGTGGTTCGACAGCCACCATAGTTCTTCATAAAGAAAGCGACATAATTCCAATAAAGAAGGTTATGAGGCAGGGAGACACGATCTCACCAATGCTATTCACCGTGTGTTTGCCGGAGGTTTCAAGGACTCTATGTTGGGAAGAGTTAGTGATGAGAGTTAATGGAGAGTATCTCAGTAACCTGCGATTTGCTGATGACATTGCCTCATGAATAACTCAGGGGACGAGTTACAGCTCATGATCACAGAACTGGACACGGAAAGCATAACATTAGGTCTGAAAATAAATATGCACAAAACTAATCTAATGTGCAACAGTCTCGGCAGAAAACAGCACTTTGCGATAGGTGGAGAGATGCTGGAACTTGTAAAGGAATATGTACTTAGGACAGGTAGTAACCGCGGTGCCAAACCACCAGAGAGAAATAACAAGAACAATAATGATGGGGTGGACATTGTTACTTAGTCGAAGCTGAAAATATCGCCTAGGCAGTGCAAAACAAGAGGAGGGGCGAAAAGATTTCGTAGGTTTCGGAACACCAACCGAGACAAAGAAGCAGAAGGTGGCTTTCGCATTCGAGTAGTCTTAGGCAAATGCGTAAGTACAGTGTACAAACGCATGGGAGGTTGTAAGGCGAAAGCCTTTAATAGCTCATACTCGCGGTGTCTGGTCATCCGTCCGTGCCCTGGAACTTTGCCACCTGTGGCCTCTCACCTTCCACACACTCTCAGCTATCACGTGGTTGTTGAGAGTGTGAAAACAATGAAATATTTAAAAAACAGAAAGAAGGGGACATTGCGTGGTTAGTATAATGGTAACGGGCTCTCACCGACGACACACATTAGAATTAACAAAGTGTTCTTCAATTTTTTTTAGCGTAACCGTACGCGTCGAAGTCACTGGCTACTATTTTACAAAGTTAATAGACTACCGTAGTGAAGCACTTTATAGCTCACCCTTCCGCTGTACCGGTTGTAGGCTATCTGGAAGACGATGCCCGTGCCAACGGCGAAGAGCGCCACCAGCACCACGATTGCCAGGATGAGCGTGTGATCCTGGCGGCCGCCGACTGCGAGGGGCGCAGAGGCAGGATAAGATTGTCTATAAGTACTGGAGCTGTTTAACTGGTAACACATCTAGCACCGACATCAAAATTATATTCCCAGCTTGTTTTAGTGCACTTCAGAAATAAGGCCTCTCCCATTGATCTCCACTTTACACTAGACTGTGCGAGCTCATTTCATTATATCTATACCGTAAAGGTGTTTATGCGTTTATTCGACTCGGCAATCGGCACTCAGTGACCATCGGTAATGACGACAGTTATGGAAGAGCACGCACTTCCAGCTGTAGCGGCTTTCGGTCAGGAAGGAACCGAAGAGGGTGACCGACTAGAAGACTCTGGGGATGACGACAAGTGACACAGATCGTACGCTTTACTACACTGCAAACTGCTTGATTTTATCGCTACACCTACCTCTCTGCCAACCTCCGCTGCTTATCCCATTCCTTGGTAACTATTCACTTGCTCTTAATGTCCGCCGGTTGTCTGCCTTAAACATTGCGTGGCTGGCAAAGGTTCAGTTCTTATCATCATCATCATCATCATCAGCCTGAATACGTCCACTGCAGGACAAAGGCCTCTCCCATGTTCCGCCAGTTAACCCGGTCCTGTGCTTGCTGCTGCCAATTTATACCCGCAAACTTCTTAATCTCATCTGCCCACCTAACCTTCTGTCTCCCCCTAACCCGCTTCCCTTCTCTGGGAATCCAGTCAGTTACCCTTAATGACCAGCGGTTATCCTGTCTACGCGCTACATGCCCTGCCCATGTCCATTTCTTCTTCTTGATTTCAGCTATGATATCCTTAACCCCCGTTTGTCCCCTAATCCACTCTGCTCTTTTCTTGTCTCTTAAGGTTACACCTACCATTTTTCTTTCCATTGCTCGCTGCGTCGTCCTCAATTTAAGCTGAACCCTCTTTGTAAGTCTCCAGGTTTCTGCTCCGTAGCTAAGTACCGGCAAGATACAGCTGTTATATACCTTCCTCTTGAGGGATAGTGGCAATCTACCTGTCATAATTTGAGAGTGCTTGCCGAATGTGCTCCACCCCATTCTTCTAGTTACTTCAATCTCGTGGTTCGGCTCTGCGGTTATTACCTGCCCTAAGTAGACATAGTCTTTTACAACTTCAAGTGCACTATTACCTATCTCGAAGCGCTGCTCCTTGCCGAGGTTGTTGTACATTACTTTCGTTTTCTGCAGATTAATTTTAAGACCCACCTTTCTGCTCTCCTTGTCTAACTCCGTAATCATTTCTTATACCTAATGTCAATTAATATATCTGCTTTTTCTATTATTTCTCTGACCCGTTACGCCATCATCCGATCGCTTAACGTTACTTCAATTTTTTTTTCCATCACATGCTGCGTGGCCCTCGACAGTTAGGGGCGAAGCTTTTTAGGGTGCGAGTCTGTCTTTCCTCCGTTGGTGTATGTGGCCACCTTGAAAACATCCAACTACACCCCATCACCGATCCACCACTTCAGCGAGAATAAAGCCAATACTGGTGAGAAGTAGCCGATATGAAGTGCAAGGTGGTCATGCACTTGTATCCAGTTGCGCGTTAAAGAACTATAGATTTTCCGCTGTGTCCATCTCTGGTTTCCGCGTGACTGCCTATAGTTCCACTTTTGCAAACTGCCCACTACTTTGTCCTCGCAAACTTCCCGCTACGCCCCATCGCCGATCCATCACTTCACCGACTGTAAGGCCGTTATAATGAAGGGAGAACGGAAGCGACGTATAGCTACCACTTACCAATAATAAGATTTTTTGTATAAATACATACAGTGTTTGCCACGTCTTTGATGATGTAATGGGTGATATTCGTGGATGATTCATGGTTTAGCGATGAAATCCTCCAGCGCTTCGCCCCACTTATCATCATTCACTCCGTGGATATGCTGTGATTTTTGCTTTGGTTGCTTTGTTACCTTCTATGGTTCACCCCGTATGTTAAACCTGCCAGTACATACAGTGAGTGTGTACTTTTCGATTTAAGCCCCACCGCGGTGGTCTAGTGGCTATGGTACTCGGCTGCTGACCCGCAGGTCGCGGGTTCATATCCCGGCTGTGGCGGCTGCATTTCCGATGGAGGCGGAAATGTTGTAGGCCCGAGTGCTCAGATTTGGGTGCACGTTAAGGAACCCCAGGTGGTCGAAACTTCCGGAGCCCTCCACTATGGCGTCTCTCATAATCATATGGTGGTTTCGGGACGTTAAACCCCACATATCAATCAACTACTTTTCGATTGAATGACAGTGGCAGCTTCCTGGCATTATTTATGAGTACTTGCTGATTGCATTCCTTCATACCAAGCATGCTACTCCAAGTATGTATGTATGGAGAAGAATCACGTAAAGCACATTCTGCGCGACACATTGCAGATCATACACAGAAACAGGACAACGCTAAGCAAGTATTTCACCGAGACCAGTGACAGGCAGTCGCACAGCGTATGTGCAAGTGTGCACGTATATGACAAGAGTGCAGTAAGCGCAGGAAAATACGTGTTCACGTGTGCGACGTTCGTTAAATGCTCGTCTAGTCAGGCAGTATGTTTCACAGAGTGAAAACGTTAATGACGTAGTTAAGTGACCTCAGTGCTCACTTGTTGCAAGTTGAAGGTGGCTGCCTACGTTAAAACTACATTCTTGCTCATACCGATGCACCGCGCGTATATAAAACTGAGAAAGTAAGGTGCGAGTAATATATAAAGAAGCCGTCCAAAAGCAGCTCGATCATGCAAGGAAAAGTCAATTGTAAGCATGCAGAACTGTACTGACGTTGCTTTTTTTTATTGATATACTGAGATAGCCGCTCGCACCCCGCGATGCTGCTTCATTCACAACCTAGTATATTTCATAAAAGGCAATGAAGAATACGTTGTCAGTTCGTCGCAGTGTTGGGAAACGGGTACGCCGATCAAAAGGAGGGTACACGCCAAGTGTGGCAGCAAGATATTCGCATATCGGTGTTACAAAGTGTCTCTGCTGAATGCAACACAGCTTCACATGTAGCAGCAGCTTCTTTTTACGCTGAACATTTTAAAATCTATTGGCGACGTGAGCTCAACCTCCGTTCCCATGATGTGGTAGGGTCGTCAGAGGTGACCGACTATACGCTGCAATGTGAGCTATGGTAGTAGGTACGCTGAATTCCTGCTTTGTTTATTTTTATTTATTTGGCAAGGCCACACAAGGTCGCACAATGTCTCACGGTCATCCATGCTTAACCTTGAGAAGATATGGGAAAAAATGTTTAACGAGCTACAACAAATTCCAACCAGACGTGCACAACGTTTGGGAAAACATTGTCCCTACTGAATAAACCATTGCGGAAACATTCGCTTCAATATTGCTCTTGACCTTGTCCGTCAAAGAGGCTTATTTATTTACATTATAGGAACGTAGTACGTAATATCAAAAGGTCAGCCTGAGTGCAGTTAGATCAGAACTAGTCTTCTGCGAGTATCGCTACTACAGATATACGGAGTACTGTGTTGGCTGCTATCACTAATTACATAAGAAAAGGGGGAGGGGGCTGCAAAGTCTTTTTTATGTACGTCTACATAATTTGGGGAGAAGGCACGGGCACGAGCCCTACTCACCCCCGCCACCGCTACGGAGGATAACGAGGTCTTCGTAGATGCAGCGCAGTATACGACTGCTCGGATCACTATGTATCAGTCGTCACCACACTTAAAGGATGCCCTTTGTCGTCACTGACGTTATTACACACGAAGGCCAATCGCGCTGAACAGGTTGCGGTAGCACTGGCTCTTGCTGCCACCAAGCGCACAGCTATTTACACAGACTCGCGAGCAACCGCCCGAGCCTTCATGGCTGGTTTGGTAGGCCAGGAACTTGCTCGAGGTCTCTCTGCCGCAAGTTTTACAGACAAGAAGCACATCATCTTGTTCCTGGTGCACGTTGGCCGACACGTACATGAAACCATCCTTAATGCCAGTGAGTTGGCGCACTCCCCGGTGCAAAGTCTAACATTCCACGTGACTGCCTATAGTTCCACCTTTGCAAACTGCCCACTACTTCGTCCTCGCAAACATCCTCCCCGGTGCGAAGTCCTCCCCGGTGCGAAGTCTAACATTCAACGTCGGGAAGAATTACTTGGAGGACACGCTCTGACATTGCCGAGATCCCCTCCTAACCCTTCGTTAAATTAGCAAGCAATCAAAACGGTGGAAGTTCCCCCTTTTGCTGCTAACTCTAGACAGTGCTCAGTCTATCAATTTACGTCATATACAGAATAAGGCATACGCTTCTCCCCTTAAATTGCCTAAATATATGGACGGTATATATACAGTCAGGCTTCCCTCGCTATGGTAACCAGTGTTTCACTTTACAACACGTTCTGTGACAATGTCCTGCACTGCGCAAGAGCCCCGGGTCTCCCTCAACGGGACTGGAGATCTCTGACAAGCAGCGAGAAGGAAGACCAGCTACAGGCTATTCAGGGAGCCCATGACATGGCCGAGGAGATGCATCTCCCCGTCCCGCCGTGGGTGCGGCCCGCCGATGTCGCCCCCTAAAAGGGAGTGAGCGTTGTCACCGGATCAAAATAAAGTGTTTTGCCTGTCGGCCTGCCTGACGTCTGCATAGTGGGACCTATCCCATCATTGTTTAAATAGTATAGTTATGGCCAGCAGCTTCACAATGATGGTGTCCCAATGCCCCTAGTGTCTTATTCCAAGAACTGATTAATTCCAATATTTGCTTCAAAATCAATCTTTTTACGCTGCGATGAAACTTGACCCGTCCCCTGAAGGGAAATCATTCGCATGCCTATGAGTGTAATCATAAGCCTGAGCTTTAAATGACGACGTGCGAGGTCCCGGCCTTAATAAAATCAGGACTGGCGCTTCCCTTTAGTCGATTAGAAAAGCATTGAGCCCCCTCCCACCTTGAGCACACCTTCGCACAATCTGCATGTGTTATGCTTTTCGTGAACGCTGACGCAGCTATATGTCGCGCTTACTGCAAAGGCGCTCGTCGCTTCCGTCACCGCAGTTGTTGATGCCGTCACAGACGAATCCCGACCAGACGCAGTGGCGGTTGCTGCAGGCGTACATGCCGGACTCGCAGTTTCCGGACAGGTCTGTGCCGCAAAAACCACGACGTGCCACGTACAAGCAACAGCGTTACAAATGCCTTAAATTAATGCTCCACACTGAATAATGAACTTTCTGATCCCCTAGCTGCAGCATCATGGTGAGAATTTCAAGCGTGCAACGCGTGGAACATTAAAAGTGCCAGCACAGGAGATATGAACAAGTTTGGCTTCACGTATACATCGAGTATAGTTTGAACTAAGCTAGTTTTTTTTATTTCTTCAACGTTGCATTACTAAGTTTAAATTTCAAGCGCCTTATTTCATGACTGAGCAGTCAATCTTCCGCAACATACGCAACAGTTCATTTGCTCTGCATTTGCTTTTCCCGTCGTTAATACCAGTGCGTGCACTCATTTATGATCGCGATTCGACCAGATACAGATTTACTTTCCTCATCGTGATAGGCTATTTCATAAAAGCTGCAGAAGAGAACCATCCACGGTTCCTATAGGCCTTAATTCCTATAGGTCTTATTCGCGATCAACAGCGCATCGTCTGACCTATAGTATATCAACTTCGTTACACTTTCGGGAGGTGCAAGTTTGCGGTGCAAGTTCATTAAAAGGTAAAAGGTGCTGTCAAAAATACCTGTTTTTTAAGGGCTTCGCAATAACTTTTAGCAGTTGTTTGTTATATAATACCAATCGAATGACGATAAACAAGCGTTCTTCAATAAAGGTGTTATCAAATACGGTCGCCGCCGACAAGAAACGATCGCATGCATGAACACATTCTATAATTCCTCGGCGTTAAGGCAAGGCCCTATACACCATCGCTTCCGTGTTCTTTAATAACCGTTGTCGTAACATTAACTTCATTCACCTGTAGTCATAAATACCAGCTAGCGCTTAAGAAACACTTCTTTAATCGACGCGGGAACATACCTTCGAATTAATATTTGTATGTGCGATGGTTATTGCACATACAAGAAAACCATCATTCGTTCTTATGTATATACGTAAACCTTATGCGTTGGCAATAAAAGATTTGGCTATAGGGTCAGTTTGTGTGGTCAGAAAATGGTCACTTGAACGTCAAAATTTAGCCGACGATCGGGAGGCTGTTTGCGGTTACAGATGCGTTACCGCTGTCCTTGTAGCTGGTGAGGATCATTTCTATTCTGCCGGGCTTCTCGCCGCCGTTGTTGATTACCCACTCGAGCGCCATCTGCGAGGTGGTGGTGCTGATGCTCTTGCCACTCGCGTGCTTGCCACACACGAGGTCTGGCTTGTCGGTCATGTAAATCTGAGGAAAAAAGGAAGAAAACCCAACATGTTCGAAGAACCCTCAACCGGCTATAGCTCGGATTGGTGAACCGCGATTTATTAACGACACATGATTGAATTTCGAGTCACATAGAAAGAGTGCTCTGTAGTATTCATTTTAGAGCTCATATAGCTGTGTTCCACCGACTTATGTAGCACCGTTTTTCTCTAGAGCTCAAGGTCTTGAGCCCCACACGACCAAGCATATCTCTAGGCAGACAGCGGTGTAGCAGTAGTTCAGCTGCATCTAAGACCATCCCAAGATCAATAATAAATGTACACCGTTGTTCGAAAGATTCCTTCATGTAGATACCATCACCCGCTTTCTTATGAAATAATGCTTGAAATATGACTTTGGCATCAATTAGAGTAAGAGACAGCAACCGGTTTTCCTTCATCGAAAACAATACATAGTCTACAAACTGCACGCGTAATCTGCACGCGTACACTGACAGCCTGTTTGTCCAAGATTGAACAACTGTCAAGTCAGCCCGGGTCAGCTAAATTTCAAACCGTCTGGATGGACCGACCTTGAGGTACATGTAGCATATGAAGGGTTGCTCTATGGTGTCCAGCTTGACGAAGGAGATGGTGAGCCGCGCGTGCGACTCGGTCTGTATCTGGATGCGGCACTTGCTCACGCTGCGCGGCAGCACGCCGGACCGGTGCGAGTAGATGGCCATGCTCGCCTTCTGGTCGCGCAGGCTCAGGTAGTGCGAGCGCTGCGCCTTCGCCGCAAGACCGCCGCAAGCCTCTTCCAGGTACACTGCATGCGACCAGGGAGACGTACGTCGAGTGCGTTGTCAGGACGCGCGAAACGGATGCAACTGTTCAGCAAGCGTAAGATGCTGTTATGCCTGCGAGTCCACACCGAACGTCCACGCCTCTGAAAAAGGCAATCTGTGTCAAGGCCAGCACGCGAGCCCGCCTGACGCGAACAACTCAACGGCGTCATCACGCGGCGGTGTCTTTCTGTCGCGCACGCACAGCGAGACCGTCGAGGCAATCGGCGCCTTCCTGTCTGACGCAATGCGTAATGACGTCACTCGTCCTTGGGTGCAGCCACGTGCAGCGCAGCGGCTCCGGATTCGATGTGAATGACGCGGCCCAGCGGCGCCCCATTGGAGGATTCTGACCTCACGACCAGCGGCGCTTCTGGTTGGACATTTGGTTACTCAAAGAATCCACCCGGTGCATATAAAAAACGCCCTGCGGCGCGTCGCGAGTAGTAGACCTATGTGTCAGAGGAGAAAGCTCGGCTGTCCGAGTCTCTAAGCTGTCGGCCCCAGTGCCGAATTTGTAACGCTCTGTATATATACTGTACATAAACCTTGTTTAACTCACCGTCGTCTCGTCCGCTCGTCTATCAGCTCTGCGCAGAAGCACTCGCGGGCTGAGAAACCTACGCTACCAAATGGCTGGTGACCTTCCCGGCGGAGTTCGAAGCAGTGGCGCCTTCGGGACTGTGTTGGCGTCGCCACGGCTTTCGTAACAATGCTCACGTAAGTTTGCCGAATGAAGCAAGGGAATTTTGCGAGTTCGTTTTGTTGTTTTACGCAATTTTAAAGATAGGTTTCCGCAAAATTTTCTTGTTTCATTCATTCATAGCGAGAGTTTCGGTCCGGCGGACTTGGCGCCTTTAGGTATTGTGCAATAGCTTATTAGTCTGCTGTGCGGTTGTTGTTCTGGTTCACGCGCTCAGCAAAGACACAACCACACGAGACGCTAGCTAGCAAGGGACTGTTTATTGATGGCTACCGCGCCGCGCGCGCACCCTCTCTCAAGGTGGCCAGGTGAGGTGGGATCATCCCGATTTATTAAGCGGTGGCCCGCCTGGTACATCCTCCTTTTTCTTTAGGTGATGTAGTCGGCAAAGCGCGTCGGTGCTCTACGTGGCCTAGTTGATCTTCTGAGACTCGAGTCGGCTGCTTCTTGTGCCTGGCAAGTGACCTTATGCTGGGACGGGACCACGTCGGGGTCCCTTGATGGTTGACTTGCAATGGGTGGTGCACGTGCAGCTGACTGGTTCAGTAGAGCATCAGATGCAGGCGCCTGTTGCGACGGATGTCGTTCCTTTCGTGATGCGGATGCTGTTGTCAAATCGGGCGCTGTATCTGATGTTGAATGTTGTCTATGCTGTATAGGCGACGGGATTATCGGTGCGACATCCTTGTCATCCAGTGGGTCTAAGTGTTCGGGCGTCCTTTTTAGATGCTGACGATTCTTTCGATAACGCCGGCCTTCATCTGTACAGACTATGTAAGATCTAGGGCCAGCAAGTTTCTCTACTCGGGCTTTCGGAAACCACCCTTTGTCGTTTCTTATTCTGACGACGTCCCCTTCGGAGAGAGGTGTGAGAGGTATGCCTTTGCAGTGATCCTGTGGATGTTTCCGCACTGACGATGTCGAAGCCGATGAGAAGTCTGGAAGTCGTCCCCGAAGCATCCGTCCCATAAGGAGCTGACTTGGTGTGCGTCCGTCTATCAGGGGCGAGATTCGATAATTGAGCAGTGCAACCCAAAACTCCTCGCCAGCATACTCACTTTTCTTCAAGAGGCGCTTTACGACCTGTACCCCTTTCTCAGCTAAACCATTGGCCCTGGGGAAGTGTGGACTGGATATGGTATGAGTAAAATCGTATTTTACTGCAAACTGTCTAAACTCTCGCGATGTGAACTGTGGTCCTCCATCGGTACAGACTTCAATGGGTATACCGTGGCGAGCAAACATGGTACCTAGTGTGTCCACTACGACCTGACTTGTTGACTGAGGCAACTGTTCCACTTCTGGGTAGTTGGAGTAGGCACAGTACGCAACCAGGTAACGCTTGCCCCCATGGTCAAATAGGTCGACACCAATTCGCTGCCACGGCCGCGTTGGGATTTCCCTCGATAACAGTGGCTCTGAAGGTTGCCGGTAGGCAAAGTGCTGACATGTGACACACTTGCTAATGAGTGACTTGATGTCAGCATTCATCCCAGGCCAGTACATCAGAAGGCGTGCTCTGGCTTTGCACTTGCTCATTCCCAAATGGCCTTCATGAAGACGTTGCAGCATGGATCGCCTCAGACTCTTTGGGATGACCACCCTGCTGCCCCGCAAAAGCACTCCATCAACATATGACAGTTCTGACAAACATGGAGCTAATTCGCCTGAGAATGGTCGTCCTTCCTGGAGTGCCTCCACCACTTGCTTGAGGTATGGGTCCGCCAGGATTGCAGAGGTCAGTTCAGTCTTCGTGTTCTCACTTACGATGCTGGCTAGCACGCGAGTCGCATGGATGCATACGTCTTGTTCGCTTTCTCCGTCACTCGGTTGGGTTCCTGGAATTCGGGACAGCGTGTCCGCCACTAGCAGATGCTTCCCAGGAACATACTGCAATTTGATATCAAAAGGCATTAGCCTCAAAAAATAGCGCTGCAATCGTGGTGGCATTTCACTCAGGTTCTTTTGTGAAATAGCAAGCAAAGGTCGGTGGTCTGTTTCGACTGTCACTGATAACCCCAGTACGAACTCCCGGAAACGCTCACAAGCAAACGTCACGGCCAGCGCTTCCTTTTCAATTTGGGCATATTTTGTTTCAGCCTTCGAGAGCACCCTTGAAGCATAACCCACTGGGCGCCAATCTTGGTCATGGAGTTGAAGAAGAGCAGCACCTACTGCAAAGCTTGATGCATCAGCTGAGAGTTTCGTTTGCTTCAATGGGTCAAAAACTGCGATCACTGGAGCCGATGTCAAAGCCTTAATAAGATCTTTCCATTCTTTGTCATGGTGAACTTCCCATATGAATTCAACATCATTCTTTATCAATGACCTAAGGGCGTCAGTTCTTTTTGAGAGATTAGGTATGAATTTGCCAAAGTAGTTCATAATACCTAAAAACCTCCATCTGGTACAGTTGTTAAATAATCACGTGCTACGTGACGCCAGCTAGCATAAGAAATAGAGTTCCAGACTCAACGCATAATAGCTGCGAGCGGCGCTCATACACCCAGGTTTGCATGAACATGAATATCTTTATTGATTATAAGAGCGCTCGGTTGCGTATTCCGAAGGTTGAAGGTTCGGTCCCAGTCGGCGGCACCAAACTGTCTCTTCATCCAGTTCACTTTCTTCGCATCTACATTTCAATTACTACACTACAAATAAACTTAATAAGACGGATGCTTGGGCTAGCTAGTGAAATGTAAGCAACATATTTGCACACCGCAATAAAAGGAGTATTTACAGTGGTCTTTCCTGTCTAGGTGCCTTTCTTCAGTAGTTACGCTGTAACTACGCGTTTTTTTGCGCTGTTCATTTAAATTGATTAGAAATAAACAGCACAATCAACGTCCTTTCTATCATGTTTGGCTTCTTTATCTGGTGGTTTTCATTGAGGTAAATTTTCTTTCATCCTGAACATTCGGGAATTCAATGAACGCTTACGCTCTCGGTAGGACAGCGTGTAGGTGGGCTTCACGGCGTTCCGTTGAGACCCGTTGATGACTCTCTGGCTGAGGAAGTCGCCTTGCGGGCGATTTCCCGGGTAGCCAGCCGCCGTCACCAGATAACTGAAGCCCGCCAGCAGGGTCGCCAGGAGCCTCGTGGAGTCCATGCCTGCCGTCGAGATGTCCCGACGCCAGAGCGGCCTAGCTGTCCCAACGCCGGCCAAGGGTGACATTGTTAATGACTGTGCTGATGGTGGCGCGAGAGTCGCGAAGGACGAGGCCATCGCAATATTGTGTGTCGTAGTGTGGGAGTGTTTGGCTATGTTATTACATTGTTTCGTTCTTTTGTTGGGATTTATGACATGAAACACATAGGCATATACGTTGTGCCATGCATGTAAATTAAGAGACATTATCGGTAGTATTCGTTCTATATTGTCCTTTTATTGTTGTTCTGACCTCAACCATGGCTCATAACCACACAGGGGGTTGGCCAAGAATTGATTACATGAACTTGTTAGACAATACGAGTATTGAATACTGATAACTAAAAGAACAAAAATTAACGTAAAATAGAAATAGTTCTATAGTCCCTCATTGTTTATTCCATCTTCATCTTCGCTGAGGTGGCTGCCTAGCACGGGTCATTTCATGGCGCCGCCGTCGACAGTGACACTTTATGTAACATTATCGAGTAAACAGTTTTCTAAAATTATCCAGAGGGGACTCTGGCAATGCGATCGTTCAGCGACCATGGGAATGATGGGTATAGTATACACTGATTTGCCTAGTCTTCGTACTTGTGGGTGGCGAATCGCACCTGTGGCTTCGTTTATTACTGTGTCTTGGTTTTTTTTTTCGAAGAAAAAAACAAACCCTTTCGAACTTTGTGACCCGGTTTGAATTGGTAAGCCTAAAATATATAGGAGGTGAAGTGCAACCACTGAACATTTGCTGATTTTTGTTTAGTGAGAAAACAACTCCAAGGCACATGAACACACACGGGGTCAGAAGTACGAATCTTAGACAAATCTGTGTACTACCCATCACTCCCATGCTTGCTGAAGCGCCATGCGTTGTAGCTACCTTGATACGAGCGCCAGAGTTCCCTCTAGTGGATATATATAAAAAAAACTCTATGGTCCCTTGGAAACATGACACACACACATACACGCTGAGGATATTTGGCAAGAGCCGGGTAGTTTTAAAATAAAATTATTTATTTATATTGATAAGAAGTATCACTACCAGGAAAAACAAGGGAAGCGCGGGTAGAGAATGAAGACGACGTTGCCTTCACTGCGATCCCTCTGAGTGGGTACGAGCCATGGCGGTGGAGATCGTCATCATCATACGGTGATCGCGGACTCAGCGCCCATTAAAAAAACCCCACTAAGTTACCTTGCCTTGTGTAACAATTTGGTGGAAGGTGCTGGGTAGGACGAACCCAAAGACAGGAGCTTCACTACCAGGACTTCGTCGCAGCCGCCGCCTCGCCGGACTTCCACCTTCGCCGATCGTAATGGCCCAAGAGCAGCCATCCAACGCTTCCAGGCCAACTTCGATGGGTTCTGTGCCGTACTACAGAGTGCCGCCAAACTTCGGCGGAACCTCAGGAGAAGACGTCAACGTGTGGCTCAAGAACTACAAGCGGGTGAGCAGAAGCAATGGCTAGTACTCGAACGAACAGCTCAATCATGTCGTATTCTCGTTAACTGACACCGCCCTCATGTGGTACGAGAACCACGAGGACATGTTCACGACTTGGGAACGTTTTGTTTAAGAAGTGCAGAAGTGTTTCGGTGATTCGGATGCAAAGAAGAAACGCGCAGAGCAGACATTGTCTCAGAGGGCACAGCTTCCAGGGGAAACATGTACTACATACATTGAAGAAATATTGAAGCTGTGCAAGATCGTGAATGGGAGGATGTCTGAAGAAGACAAAGTTGGACACGTTCTCAAGGGTATAGCCGAAGACGTGTACAATTTCTTAATTGGGAAAGACTGCTTGAACTCCGTGTCCTACGTGATGAAGCACTGTCGTACCTTTGAATCCCTCAAGATGCGATGAATTTCTCCGAAATTCGGCCACCTGTCCAACGTCCCCACTGTGGCTAGTGTTGAAACAGTGCCGCCTAACGACCTTGCTTTGACCATACGGCAGATCGTCAGAGAAGATCTGCTTCAATGTCAGCAGACCTATCATCGCCCCAGCGATTTTCAGGATGTGTACGTAAACGAACCACAACATGTGCGGACTCCTGTTTCTCTTCCACCATGGCAACCATCGATCAACGCAGCAGACGCTTATGAATATCAAGGCACACGGCAAGCTGCATTCCCACGTCAACCACCTCCAAACTATGAACGAAGTTTTCGCCCGCCTGTTTACTCAACATCGACTGCCTGCAGTGCCCCTGAAGGGCGGCGCCACTATCCCAAGCCTTCCGAAAGGAGTCGCTACTCTGAGCAGCCACGCACCCCTCGACCAATTCCGGTATGCTACAACTGTGGCGTCCCGGGTCATATTGCACGTTTTTGGGACCACCGCCCATATAAGCGACAGTTTTGGCAGATGTATCACCAACATTTCGACCATCCGCACTCCGCGTCACGGAAACCACGTGCACCTACCGGGTCACGCTACCCCTCGCCGGCCTCTGATCGAAGTTTGACGCCTCCACCAGCTCCCCGTGCTCCACGATCGCCGTCGCCACGGCGACGCGCACGTACAACACCGCCGGAAAACTAGTCGGTGCGGCCAGTGGGTGTGAAGCCGCAAGATCACAGGTGCTATCTACAGATATACCCTCGTCAGCGTTTATGTTGAAGAACAAAGTTCGTGTAGTTGTCGATGGAGTGGCCACTATGGCACTTGTGGATACAGGCGCGACAGTCTCGATGATGAGTGTAAACTTTAAGAACCTGCTAGGACCAAAAGTGATGTTTCGCCTGAACCGTGGGGTGACATTTCGTGGTGTAAGCGGTGACGTGTTGTGTCCGGTGGGATATTGTACTGTGGACGTCTCGCTGTGTGGCAAGGTGTTTTGCACAGAGTTTGCGGTTATTCCACGGTCTACACATGACGTTATCTTGGGTATTGACTTCTTGTGTGAGTGTGGGGCAACTGTAGACTGCAGAAGTGGGCATCTTCTATACACGGTACTTTCCCAACGGCGCTCTTGGAAAATTCCTGTCCGGAGGAATGCATCTTTTTGTCTCCGTGGATACAGCCGTTCCTGCATTTTCTGCTGTGTGTGTTCCCGTGACATGTTCCAGTAACAACTGTGGCACGTTTGACGCCACGCTCGAACCGATTCCCTCGGCATGCCTGAAAAAGAACATTCTCATTCCCCATTGTATAATGTGAGTCGTTGATGGACTGGCAGGTGTGTGGACAATGAACAGTTCCATGGAGCCTGCAATTCTGCCAGGCGGCATGAAACTTGCAGTATTTAGGCCCGAGTCATGTACGACGCTGGTTGCGCTCGTTGATGCTACAAGCCAAAATTAACATCAAGGCTTAGAAGGTTCAGAAGATGCCCAATTGCTACAAATGGTCAGCAAGTCACTTGACAAAAGCGAACGTCATACACTGCTCGACGTTCTGTCTAAGCACTCGAAAGTGTTCGATTTTTCTAAATCCAGCCAAAGACCCTTAATCCCAGCGTCCCGGATACGTCATCAGATCCACACCGAGTCGGCGCATCCCATTAGGCAGAAACCTTACTGAGTGGCACCATCGGAGCGCAAGATCATCAACAAGCAAGTCCAAGAGACGCTGGAAAAGGGAATAATACAGGGATCGGCAAGTCCGTGGGCTGCTCCCGTCATTCTAGTGAGAAAGAAAGATGGTACGTGGAGATTTTGCGTTCACTACCGCCGACTGAATTCTGTTACCAAGAAAGACGTCTATCCACTGCCGCGCATCGATGACGCTCTAGACTGCCTGCATTCCGCGTCCTACTTTTCATCTGTCGACCTGAGATCAGGTTACTGGCAAATTCCGATGCACGCAGTTGACAAGAAAAGACGGCATTTGTTACGACCGACGGACTTTACGAGTTCAACGTTATGCCATTCGGATTATGTAATGCTCCTGCGACATTCAAAAGATTTATGGACTCTATATAGCGTGGTTTAAAATGGCATATATGCATGTGTTACCTTGACGATGTCATAATTTTTGGACGTACGTTTGAGGAGCACAACACACGCCTAGACATCGTGCTCAGCTGCATTGAAAAAGCTGGTCTTGTATTGAATTAAAAAAAATGCCACTCTGGCGAGCGACAGACATTGGTGTTAGGACATCTCGTCGACAAAGATGGCATTAGACCTGACCCACAAAAGACAGCGGTCGTTGAATCGTTCGAGCGTCCTAAATCTGTGAAACAACTGCGTAGCTTCATCGGGCTCTGCTCGTACTTCCGCCGGTTCGTACCCAAGTTTGCGGATGTCGTTCACCCCCTGACGAGCCTTCTACGCAAGAACAGCCCGTTTCAGTGGACCTCCGAGTGCGATGCCGCTTTTCACAAGCTGAAGCGTTTGTTAACTTCGCAGCCAATACTTCGGCACTTCAATCCTTCGTCGCCCACGGAAATTCACACAGACGCAAGTGGCATTGGTATCGGTGCCGTTCTCGTTCAGCGTTCTGGCAAGAAGGAACACGTTGTGGCGTACGCAAGTCGTTCTTTAAGCAAGCCTGAACGCAACTACACAGTGACCGAACAGGAATGCCTAGCGGTAGTCTTTGCCGTGCAACGGTTTCGCTCATACATCTATGGTCGCCCATTCACTATCGTCACAGATCACCATTCCCTGTGTTGGCTGGTGAACCTTCGTGACCCATCCGGCCGCCTCGCACGATGGGCCATTCGTTTGCAAGAACATGTATTCACCATTTCATACAAGACTGGCCGTCTACACGCTGATGCGGATTGCCTCTCCAGAATGCCGCTACCATCGACAGATTGTGAAGGCGATAACTTTGACCACCTTATCGCTTCTCTGTCGTCTGGCTTTCCCGATGCCGTGACTTTCGCTGCTGAGCAGCGTAATGACCCAAGCTTGAAAGCTCTCTTCCCTGGAGCGAGAAATTCATTAAGCGAAAGCCGATTCTGCGTCCGAAATGGTCTTCTTTACCAGAGAAACTTGTCCACGACGGGCGCCCGCTTTCTGCTAGTTGTTCCTGCATCCCTCCAAACGTCTGTTCTGCGTCTCACGCATGATGACCCCACCTCTGGCCATCTAGGCACCGCACGAACACTTAGTCGCACGAAAGAGCGGTTCTATTGGCCGAAAATGAGCAAGACAATTCAGAACTACGTGGCCAGCTGTACGCAGTGCCAGAGCCACAAGCGGCCCTCCTCGGGTCCAGTTGGTCACCTGCAACCTGTAAAGCCTCCCGGTTCTCCTTTTGAAAAGGTCGGCATTGATCTGATGGGACCATTTCCACGCTCCTCAAAAGGTAACCGGTGGATAATTGTATGCGCCGACTACCTGACGCGGTACTGCGAGACGGCTGCCTTATGCTCCGCCATGGCAGACCAGGTTTCGGAGTTCCTGTTGCATTCAGTCATCCTCCGACATTGACCTCCTCGCGTGATAATAAGTGACCGTGGACGACAATGGATGTCTACTGAATGGATGTCTACTGAATGGTGAATGAAGAAAAAAATATAAGTAATGAAGCGGAGAACTTAAAAAACACTAAAGCAATTTGTGGAACCAGGAAAACAGGAGTGAAAATTGATTCTATAACCTAAATCTCTTTAACCTCTAATAAACTCCCTCAAGACAATGGCAACCTACCCGCAACTGTACGTAAGAGATGAAGCCTCAAAATAAAGTACATTTGGTACATATAAATCTAATCTAAGAAGTTAGAAGGTAGCACCTTGGGTAATTTTGAACTAAGCAGAATATTGCAAAAAATGAAATAAAGCCCAGTTGTCTTATGGGCTCTGAAAAAAAAAACATTGACCCCGTATATGGATGTTTCACTGCAAATGTCGTCGAAAGACGATAGTCTTGCGTGTGGAGAGAGTGAGCAAAACATTTATTTAATGTGCACGAGAAAATATGTGAATTGTATTCTGAAAGGGCTGTGTTAGAGACTCTCGATTCGTGCCGCTAAGGCGAACGAGCGCATCGAGGCACGATAGACACAAGCGCCATCTGGCAGTTATCTTCGAAAACGAAGGAAGGCGTACACGCCTGTCTCGGAGGCGATAAAGCGTAGAACGCAAATCGATGGGCAGGTGCCACCACCGAGCCGTCTTAGCAAAGCGTTGAAAAAACTATTCTTTTTGAGCATCGGGTTGCACTGTCAGCGCAGCGAGATAAACGCTACGGTCCTTGAATTACTTATCTGTGCCTCCTCTATAGTATAAAGCCACACATACAACTATTGACGTGTTGTTATGGTGCCTCATATATGCGCAATGATTGCTTTTTAATTGACAATCGCATAAGTCTGAACAATGAAACTTGAGCAATATTGGTGCACACTGCGGATGGGGTTGGCCGTTTGCAGTATCACTCTGTGCCGTTTAGAGTATACTGTTACGATGGACAAACAGACAAATGTACACACAGACAGATCAAAATTTTTGCGTCGAGATACCCCAAGAGGACCATCGTCTTTAAAAAGGATTAGGGAAGCTGCCATATATACGATGCAACTTTCACACAGACACACAATGAACTTTATTACAGTTCTGAGGGGCGAGTCGGGAAGTCCGTTTACGGGGGAGGAGCCGCCCCAGACAGCTCGCACTTCGGGACGGGTAGGCCGTGTCTGACCGTTACGCCCTCTGGACGGCCCGTAGCTGAGCGGCGAGGTCGGAGCTCTTGAGCGTTCTCTCCCCCCCACTCTGCTTCCGTGGTGAGACAATCGTTGCGCCGTAACGAGGAACTACGCCATAGCAGGTTCTCTAAAGTGCACAAGGTATCTCCGCATTCCGGACAATCGGGCTCGTAGGAGTCTGCGTACCTGCTGAACCGTGGCTAGGCTGGGATAGAACCCAGTGTGCGACATTCACAGAGTGGAAGACTGAGGCCTGGAGAGCTTGGCGTGAGGCAGGGGATTCAGTTATATGTAAAAGAAATTCAGAAGTGCGACTTTAATATGTTGTGTTTGACATATTTTACTACTTCAATAACAACTCAACTACACACCAGGTTTCGGTTACTATCCTTGTTTTCTTCTATGGATGGTTTACGCCAACAACGGGAATTTCAAGTCATGTATGTGTGCAACGCTAATAAAAATTTGGAACGCATAAAAAATAATTGTGGAATAATAAACATGGTTTAATAAACTAAGTTTTCACCATTTGCATGGACATCTTTGTGGCAAGACCCATAGCGATGAGGCTCCCCCCCCCCAAAAAAAAAAAACAATGTACCCATTTTTAACTAAGTCGTGTAAGGCTGAATCACAGCAGCTCGTCCTGACTTGAGGCTTTTACTCTCTGAAACGTCTCTTTTTCATTACTTGCTGTACCATACTACACATGACTATGCTTGCTTGCTCTCTTTTTATCTTCTTAGTTTGTGTTTTTCTATCACTTGATCTCTATGCCTATAGGCAATGTTCGACCACAACAGCTCTGCTGTGAGAAAAAATCACAGCATATCTACGGACTGAATGATGATGAGTGGGGCGAAGCTTCCATGAGTTCGTCCGCGCTTCCGCCCGTCGGTTTGTTGTTGCTCCCGTTCGTGCATGCGTCCGTCTCTGCGTTCGTCTATGCGTCCGTCCATGCACCTGTCTGTCCATCCATCCGTCCGTCTGCTTGTCTGCCTGTATGTCCATGCGTCCGTCCGTTCATCCATCCGTCTATCTAGTGAAAACTCCAAGTACCACCATATCGCATCTTTTCACCATATATTTATCATATAGAAGTACTGCTATCTAGTGGACAATCCAAGGACTAAACAAGAGGTGGCTACTTACTATTACGACGACGACTACTACTACATACATAGCGGCTGCACGACCCGCGGCATAAGAAGCTTCGGCTCTAAAAAATGCTGATCATGCACTTGAAAGTTCAATCCGATTGGGTGAGATGAATCTGATGAAACGATTTGTTTTACTTATGAAGGCATACGGTGACTCATGGTAAATGACGCACTGGAGTGGTGAACACGTACTGAACAATGATAACGAAAAACGCGAAACGGATGTGGGCCCTAGCATTGAGAGGTTTTATTCTCTCGGTCGCTAGTCACATATCACCATAAGGCCACCACAAATTAAGCAAAGCTCTTGCGATCTCAGTAGCTGTTGCGATCAAAAGTACTTTCATAGAGCCCGACTTCCTGCTTCAAGTACTCCCGAGTGATGATGGTAATGATGTTTCCCCTCTCTGATGGAACAAACCGGGTGGCAGCATCGTGGTGTAGAGGGCTATGCCTTTCATTCTAATCACTAATAGCTCTTCTCGTGGTTTAAGTTCGCAAAGAGTACGAAACGGTAGGAGTGTCTCTCTAGCTTCAAGTAGACGAAGTTCCATATTCGTTTTTGCCATTCAGTTTTGACGATTTCGCTTCACAATAACAGGTTCT
Source organism: Rhipicephalus annulatus (assembly GCA_013436015.1). Classification (NCBI taxonomy): domain Eukaryota; kingdom Metazoa; phylum Arthropoda; class Arachnida; order Ixodida; family Ixodidae; genus Rhipicephalus; species Rhipicephalus annulatus. Next base: position 97,558 of record WOVY01010090.1, on the reverse strand, counting down.
TTAAGATTCTTGGTGACCCTGGTTGTGATAGAAAATTTGAAATTTGTTTGCTAAGAATGCATTGCTGTTTAACACAACGTCATTAATCATCATCACCAATGTAGAAACGTGCAAAAGAAGACGATCATCATCACCAATATAGGAACGTGGGTACGTTCCATGGATCTAGAAAAGCAAAGCAAAGCAAATATAGGAACGTGCAGAAGAAGACGACATTTGATCTCGCGGTCTCGCCATCCGAGCGTCCACGTAATCGTGAGTGGGCTCCTGGCTGCTCTAATTAATCAGTGAGCGTGTAATCTCACAATAGCGTGTCGTCACGTTGTTCTGCGCACACGACTGCTCGCGAGTTTCTTCTTGGCTGGTGAGAGCTGACCACTATGTAAGCTTCCTTCAGCACTCGGTGCAAGCTGTTGTATTGACCCTGTTAAATCTAAAACGTACGTTTGACTTCGTTTAGAAATATACGACGTGATTTATACGGCGTAACTGCTAGGTTTATGGCATTTCTGTCTTAGGAATGTGAGAAAACGTTCTTATTAAAAATGAGGTTTGGGTACTTTCCCAGACTTCATCGACTATCACATAGGTGTTTTCATATTATTATTGTCGAATTGTAGTGTTCTAGTGTTCTAAGATCCGGTGACCGCGGAGTATAAACGTAGGGCGCGTTGGTACACATACATTAATGAAAGTTTGTGGCACAATCAGAGAAGGAAAAAAAAAAAACATGCTGACAATAGATACGGCAACAGTAAGGAAGTGTCCACATTTCAAGACAGAAAGAAAGAAAGAAAGAAAGAAAGAAAGAAAGAAAGAAGAAAGAAAGAAAGAAAGAAAGAAAGAAAGAAAGAAAGAAAGAAAGAGAGAAAGAAAGAAGAAGTGAGCAAGCATGCACGATAATGAACTAGAAGGCCGAAATCGATCCGAGTGGTGCACCGAGGCTGAACATTACAATCAAATCTTGGAGCCGGCACGCCACACATTTCTTAAGGTAGCGTGAAACTAGCGCGTTGGCTTAAACTGGCTTCCCTGGAATTCCAACCGGCTTGCAGGGACGGAGCTTGACGCTCTTGAAATGAGCATTCAGCTCAGTAAATAACGTCGTGGCATGCAGTGGATTGCGATGGTTGTATGTTCCGTGCACACATACGGAGGGTGGGAACACACGCAGATTGACACTGCGGGCGTCGGATGTGCGACGTAAAAATCTACTTGTTAAAATCTCCAAGTTGAAAGAAATGCAACAAGCTCTAGTTATAAATTGCGCGACTCGTCTATTGTCGCGCAGAGATTGTTGCCCAGAGATAACGGGTGTGCTTCTGTGACATTCCACGAGCAGCGTCAGTGCTTCATCTTCTTTGAAGTGCTGAGTCATGGAGTACGCGTCCACCGTCTCGCCGCCAAGTGGAGCACAAGCTGCGGCCACCGTTCTGATCGGATACTCGGCACCCCTCTACGCACTGCCCATCTACAGCAGAGAGCATCCGGTGAGTTTGCGTGGTGGAGTCGTAGCCAGATGCTATGATTATTATTATCATTATTTGCAAGGGCGGGGGGGCGGCTTTAGGTGCTAAACATGGCATTTTTACATGCGCAGATTTGCATTTGCATCGTGGATACGACTCGCACAGCCTCTGTACTCATTGTTGATGCCTCACTATGAACGTTCACACTTGCTCACTTTACACTATTACCTTCCAAGGTGGTCTAATGGCGTAGGCACTCGGCTGCTGACCCGCAGGTCTCGGGATCGAATCCCGGCTGTGGTGGCCGTATTTTCGAGGGAGGTAAAAATGCTTTAGGCACGTGTGGTTAGATTTAGGTACACGTTAAAGAACCCCAGGGTGTCGAAATTTCAGGAGCCCTCCACTGCGGCACCTCTCATAATCATGTGGTTGTTTTTGGACGTTAAATCCCAACAATTATTATCACTTAATTGCACTATTGAGCTGCGCTAACACTCTGAAGGGTAAGCATAGTTCTTTCATAATTTTCAGTACGAGAAATGTGCGAAATTTCAAAATAAAAAAAAAAACTCAAATCAATTCTGACATTACAGAGAACGGACATAGTTCCGAGTTGATCTGTTCGCCTGTTCCATGTACTTTAACCACAGATTGCCAAGGCCAGATTAAACTTTCTGGCTTTAGAAATTTATGGTTAAGCTCTGCATACCGGCAGACTCGAGCATCGCTTCATTCATGGCGTGTTGATAAGGGCCTATTGCTATATTATGGAAAGATTATAGACTATTTTGCGTAAGTTGTATGGGAACCGCCACCTTTAACCGTTAAAGGAATGATTTCTTGTTTTTTTGTATCTCATGGCGTGAATCGATAGGGCCAGGAAGCATCAAATAACCAAACCAACTGTTTTCATGTGTCTTTGTCCACCGTAGCAGCTTTCGTTCGTTTGTTCAAGATAACGAAAAATCTCTCAAGCACTTCCCCGAGGGTGAACATGGTTAAGTGCGAATACACGGGGTGATGCGATGAAGGGTATTTATTAATTTGCACTATTATATTTATTAATCACACTATGGTGCCTTTATGGTGTAATGGTTCCTGGGAATCGCAATTTGATCACACGGGGGAGTTTACGTTAACTCACTGGCGAATGCCAACAGATTTTAACTTTACTCCCCCTCACGACCCGCTCGCGACGGGAGACTGAGAGAGAAGGCGGGCGCGCGAGAGAGAGGGGTGCGCGCGCAGCTGCAGCGAGCGAGGAGAGCGGAGGAGCGAGCGAAGGGGGAGGGGGGTATAAGGCGCGTTACTAACATTGATATCAGCGTCGCGTCCGTGGCTTATTCGGTAGAGCGTCGCGCTGCGGCCCGCCAAGTCCTCTTTCTTTTAAAGATAGAGAGAAGACTGCGGACGCCGCCGACGGCGGTGGATGGTATGGGGTCGCTTATAAAGTGTATTCACACTTAAAACGGCAAGGTTAACAGCCCAGAATGGCGGCATCGTGTTGGGCTGCCATGTTGGTCACTGAGGCCGCAACAATAACTGAAGAAACTTGCATCAGTAAACCATCCACGTTCTTATCGAAAAAAAACATAATATTTAGATTCTTTGGCACGTGGTGATCAGACTCATAGTTACCTACTTTTTCTTTTAGTCTTTCTCTTGTTTTTTTTTCTTGGTTCTTGAATGAGCATGCGATCTGCATCGTCATCGTCAGTTCTGATTGATTGATATCTGGGGTTTAACGTCTGAAAACCACCATATGATTATGAGAGACGCCGTAGTGGAGGGCTCCGGAAATTTCGACCTCCTGGGGTTCTTTAACGGGCACCCAAATCTGAGCACACGGGCCCACAACATTTCCGCCTCCGTCGGAGATGCAGCCGCCGCAGCCGGGATTCGATCCCGCGACCTGCAGGTCAGCAGCCGCGTACCATAGCCACTAGACCACCACGGCGGGGCTCTCGTCAGTTCTCTGTGCACTTTTTTTTACATTTGGCATTAAGCAGTTTATTAATGAAATACCAACGAGCCCGGTACCATACTTCACTCCAACATGGCGGTACCGAAGCCCATCCGTATAATGTAAACTAAAGCCCGACACTCTGCTGTGTGTTACTTTACCGGTCCCGTGAATTGCTGCTTTATAGATTTGTCACCACTTCATGATTACTTGATGATAACACGCTCGTTGTACGAGTCGAATCCCGTGTCCGTGACGCAGGAGGCCCGCTGCGCGTACTGCCTGCTGGTGCTGGCGGTGTGGACGCTTATGCAGGTGCTTCCGGCTCCAGTGGCCTGCGTGTTCCCACCGCTCGTGCTGGCCGCCTCGCACACCATCGTCGACGACGACGCCATCAGCGCGTACACGTCGGTAAGAGCCAACGTCTTCACAAAAGTCTTCATAATTACACTCCTCATTGTAGCCGCGAATCTGTTAAATGCGGAGCGTTTCTTAGTCGCGCGATGTCGCGCTTCGGCGTCGGCGGTGGAACATTCCACAACCCCACTGTGCATGATCGCGTCTCGTTCCGGCCCAGGAAGGCACCCGCAATAGTGTCGCTCCCCTCCCTCCCTCTCGCGCTTCGCAAGGCCGATGCAGGCAGAATCGGCTAGTAGAAAATAAATAAAAAAATACTGCTCTCGAGGCACTAGATCGCACGTTAGGAATTCAGTCCAAATGCGTTTTAATTTGGCTTTCACTTGACGTGCAGGCAACGCTTCTCCTTCATTCAATAAATAACAATAATAAGGACGAAATAACAATTAGGCATTCCCAAAGCATACCCAATTACGCGGCATTCACGTTATACCCCCACCACTCTGCGACGCATAGAGTTATCTGGGCTGTTCACCAAGCCCACGAGGCGGATGAGGGGCTCGGCATCTCAGTCCCCACGTGGGAGTGGACCGCGACACAGTGAGCTGTGTTTTGGAGGACCCAATAAAAGTTGATCCAATCCAATCCAACCACTGGCGGGAAGATGCGGGCGGCAGTTTTTTTTTTTTTTTTTACGCTGGCCGTCAGTTGTAATCCGTCCCCAGAAAACTATAATAATCCTTAACAGGCACGTGCTATGTTTGTTCTCTTCTTCATCTTCTGCTTCGTTCACAAGACGCATACGCTAATTTGTACGGCACACGATTGCTCCCGTATACACCTCTGTTCTTGGCGAGGTGCGATTCCAAGCCGCGTACCCCCATCCGAAGGCAAGCGTAACCACTTGGCTATGCAAGCACTCTTGCAGGGCACAGAGAAAGGGAGATGTGAAACTAAGTTAGCAATGGCTTTTTCTTGAATTCCTTGCGTCCTGCTTTCGTTCAAGAAATCAAGCTAAATTTCTGGCTCTGTATATTTGGAAGGTTTACACACCTATTAGGCTCATCACTCCGTCGTCTTACCCAGCCGTACGTTCTACACGTGGTGGCCGTCATGCTGCTCATTCGACTGGGCCACTCGCTCAGCCTGTTCGACCGCGCCGCCATGATTGTGATCCGGCTGAAGGGGACGCGGGTGTGCTCGCTCATGTTCGTCTTCTCCGGGCTGTCCCTGGTGGCTGCGCTGTTTCTGGACAACTGCGTCACCACGCTGCTCATGGCGGCGCTCATCGAGCGCGCCACCAAAGCGCTGCAGGACAACGCCATCCAGGTGCATCAGAGAAAAGCGCTGTTCCACAAGGTGAGAACACTGCTGCTTTTTATTCACGCGAAATGCAAATGTGGCCCGTTCAGCTTCGTTCGCTTTCGACGTAGGTGTGCGTACGAGGGAGTGTGGAGGGGGAGGGGCGCACTTCTAAGCAACGTTTATAGAAATGTGGCTCGTAAACTGATTAAAGGGAAAGGCTGTCTCTCTCTCCCCTAATTAGCTTACGATCGACGTTTCTATAAAGATATCTTAGGAGTGCGCCAAGTCTGCCCAATTGCTTGCTTTGCTCAGACAGACCGGTCCCGTGAGAGTTAAATGTTCAAGGTTTCATTTGGGTGTACGTTAAAGAATCCAAGTTGATCAAAATTACCGGAGCCCTCCATTAAGGCGTTTTTCATAATCATATGGTAGTTTCGGGACGTCAAACCCTACATATCTATCAATTGTTCGAGGTTGCGGCCATGCAGGCTTTTGACAAAGAATGGAAGCTGAAGGCCACTGATGTTACATTTGACGAGCTGTTTACATTCTGTTCTTACACCCGGAAAGTCGGGTACCAAAAGCGGACTACTGCAGGAACTCGACAAACGAATGGGTGTGTGTTGGGAGTGGGGGGGGAGGGGGAGATCACGGGGAGATTTCTACAACTTCCACGAAAAAGGATGAAGGCGACAGTTGTCCCAAGAAATCACTACGAGGCGATGGCGGCGAGCCGAAGACCCCGAATATCTGCAGCAAGGGAATACTATAGAGAAGGTGATAAGCAAATGAGGATGTGAGAAGGCCCGGAGTGGTGGAAGGCGTACGTTGTCTTTTGTTTAACTCGAAATTCTCTGCGCTAAGAATCGACGTATAAACAACCTAGTATCACCTAACTAAAATCTAGAAACGATCTAGAAGCAACCTAGGAACAACCTACATCACCTAGCTGAGGCTTAGAAACAAGCCAGAAGCAACCAGATTAATCTTCAGAATAGTCCAGTTTTGCAGCTTGAAGCCTTGCGCAACTTAGTGCAAGGCTCTCCTTTTTTTTTCACTAAGCTATCGCTGTATAGTAGTTGTAACCTCTGTGTAGGTCAATTTACTAGGCACAACGTTTTTATTTTTTTATCAAAGTGTGTGACCTGCTGCGCAGGTATCACTCTCTATAGGCTTGTAAATATCCCTGCCATTCGTGAAATTGTATTGACATCCAGCTGTTCGCAACACAAAGCTACAAGAGATCTACCTATACACTGCTCGTTTTCTGGACCAGGCTAGGTGTGGCCTCTCGCGCTACCATCGTAAGACGCTCGCGGACTTGCTGGAGCAAGACACGGAGCACACTGACGTTAACTCGTGCCACAGCCTGGACCTGCAACAACGCGACCAGCAGTGCTCAGCAGCCACGCCGCCCCCTAAGGAACCTGCGACTGACGACAACGCCGCATCGGAAGCACGCGACCAGGAATGCGCCAAGCACTCGATTTCGCCCATTTTGATCGCAAAGACGACGACAAGGTCATCGCTGGCGTCCAATTCGAAGGTTAGAGGTAGAACGCTTCGTGAAAAGAGAGTATTTGACCAATGCGAATGTTTACTCAACGCGTCCTTCACGACACAGTTCCGTGTTCAAGACGCCAACGTGCCTCCCCGGAGGATATCCATCATGGAGCGGGGTCGCGTCGTGCTGCCGGGCATCTCGTCTCCCACACCGCCGCTGGCACGCAGCTGTGGAGGCACGAGTGCTAACATCTGTACGTACACTGCAAACACGAGATCAGAGCTGTGTGTGACAAATTTCACACCTCGTCAGTATACACTTCATCTATCTATCTATCTATCTATCTATCTATCTATCTATCTATCTATCTATCTATCTATATCTATCTATCTATCTATCTATCTATCTATCTATCTATCTATCTATCTATCTATCTATCTGTCTGTCTGTCTGTCTGTCTGTCTATCTATCTATCTATCTATCTATCTATCTATCTATCTATCTATCTATCTATCTATCTATCTATCTATCTATCTATCTATCTGTCTGTCTGTCTGTCTGTCTGTCTGTCTGTCTGTCTGTCTATCTATCTATCTATCTATCTATCTATCTATCTATCTATCTATCTATCTGTCTGTCTATCTGTCTGTCTGTCTATCTTCTTCTATCTATCTATCTATCTATCTATCTATCTATCTATCTATCTATCTATCTATCTATCTATCTATCTATCTATCTGTCTGTCTGTCTGTCTGTCTGTCTGTCTGTCTGTCTGTCTGTCTGTCTGTCTGTCTGTCTGTCTGTCTGTCTGTCTGTCTGTCTATCTATCTATCTGTCTATCTGTCTGTCTGTCTGTCTGTCTGTCTGTCTGTCTGTCTGTCTGTCTGTCTGTCTGTCTGTCTGTCTTTTGCGACTGCGGACGTGTCTTGACAATGCGAGTATGGCCTTTCTTATTCGTTCTTTTTTTTTCAGCTCAACGAACGACGATGATGTCCAGCGAAGCCTTTAACACTGACAGCCTCAAGGAAGTTGCTTCTTGGGAAACAAAGTATGTTTTCATTTGTGTATGTGTGACTGCTCAACAGTGTGTCTTATTTGAAACACACACTGTCGAGAAAAGCGATTTAGAATCATACGTGTAGTCATGTTTATACACAGTTAAGGGGTTGCTCCCATAAGGACATTTTGAATGCTAAGAAGGAAAGTAAGCGGAAATTTCGAGAAGAGAGTGGAAGACAGTACACAGCGTTTTGTTTGCCCTTCTCGGCACTGTAAATCTCGTACATATACCACTGGCGAGTCACCTAAGAGCAAGTCTTCTAGATGGCGTCGTTGCCTTTCTCGTGTATGGCAGAAAGTGATGTTGCAGCAACTACGAGCATTGACCCTAAGCTGAAATGAATGGTATGTCTGAGTTGAACTCGTCAGCTCTATAGACCTAGGTGGTATAGCCATCAAAACTTCATTGGCACTCTCAGCGTCCTCTTGAAAGCACTAGAATAAGGCGTTTTTTTTTTTTGTAACAAGCTATTTTGATAATCGCCTGGTAGTCTTGTAGCAATGCACAGTATTATCTTAGTCGAGGTGCTGCGCTGCCTTGCAGTAGTTCGTGTTTCACATCAAGGCCGGTTTAGATACATGAGGTAGCATGCTATGTAACATTCCAATATGTGCAGTAATATAATGCTTGTCGGTTCGTTCATTGCAACGCTCATGTTGTAGCAGAGAGAATGGTGCCTCAAAAAATCATTTATGGCGAGCCTCAGCCACAGATTGCTCGTTTGATTACCCCCTTCACTGAACAATGAGTCAAAATCTCGGGTTTTTATAGCAATGAATTTAGTCTTAATTTTGTAGCTTTTCATGCTAAAAGAAAACCTACGGTTCTTTTCTTTCTATTTTTCCCCTAAGTATATCGAGGAAAATAGTGTAAAGCTCTTTCGCATGTCTGTCACTTTCACGCGGACATTCACCCGTAATGTTGAAATCAAACGTCGAAGTTCACTTTTACGACGCTCACATGTTGTACAAGGAAGTTCCGAGTCACGCAAGCGAAACTCGTGCAACAGGTACTTTCGATTGAACTGTGGCAAGTTAGAGAAGTAGGCTTTTCCTTACACGTTCTCTTTTTGTGGAAAAGCCAGCTCTGACGACTGCGCTCGTTGGCGTTTTTCACGCACGCACGTACCTGGGTCATATACTTCTTAGGTCGGTCGGTCGGTCGGTCGGTCGGTCGGTTGGTCGGTCGGTTGGTCGTGTCGTGTCGTGTCGTGTCGTGTCGTGGTCGGTCGGCCGGTCGGTCGTGTCGTGTCGTGTCGGTCGTGCGTGTCGTGTCGGGTCGGGTCGGGTCGGGTCGGCTCGGGTCGGTCGGTCGGTCGGTCGGTCGGTCGGTCGTGTCGTGTCGTGTCGTGTCGTGTCGGTCGGTCGGTCGGTCGGTCGGTCGGTCGTGTCGGTCGGTCGGTCGGTCGTGTCGGTCGGTCGTGTCGGTCGTGTCGGGTCGGGTCGGGTCGGGTCGGTCAAATAATAGAAAACAAAAACAAAATACGACGTCACAACCGCAAGCGTAGAGATGTCGTGAATTTGCCCTTTATGGCGCGAAATTAACATTTTTCTCAATTGATGACTTTTTACGTTCCGTTATTATTACGCGATTTATTTCACCTTGTGGCTCGCTAATTGCATGCGGGAGAGAAAGGAAACAAAAAAAAAACAAGTAGTGAGGAATGGAATGGAATGGAAAAACTTTATTTCGGTCCTGCAGGACGCGCTTAGCGCGTAGCGGGCGTCTCCCACGTAGGGACCGACAGGGAGTACCTGGCGGCCGCTTCGTGGGCCTGCTGGACGGCCCATCGCTGGTCGGCGAGAAGTGAGCTCCTGAGGGACCTCTCCCACTTGCTTGAGGTAGAGTCGGGAGGAGTTGTTCTACACTCCCAGAGCATATGTTCGAGTGTCGCTGTGTGTCCACATGATGGGCATGTGTCGCTGGGGTATGCATCGGGATAATAAACGTGAAGCGTGGCAAGGTTTGGGTACGTGTGTGTCTGTAATAGGCGTAGGGTTAATGCCTGCGGTCGATTAAGTTTCGGATGTGGGGGTGGAAAAATGCGGCGTTCCAAGTAAAAGTGCTTTGTAATTTCATTGTACGTAATTGGTGCATCCCGATTGGTATCCAACCCAGCAAGATGAGGTTGCCCTGTGGCAGCGCGGTCGGTAAGTGCGCGCGCTGCATCATGGGCGATCTCGTTGAGGTTGGGTAGGGCACCCGGCACCTGGCCGAGATGGGCGGGGAACCAGATGACAGTGTGGTGCTTCAGGGCACTCGGGTCCGCATTGCGCAGGATACGTAACGCCTGGTCGGAGATGACTCCGCGTTCGAAGGCTTTGATGGCCGGCCTGGAGTCGCTGTAGATGAATTCCCGTTTGCTGTCGAGCATAGCTATAGCTATAGCTACTTGCTCCGCTACTTCGGGGTTTCGGGTGAGGATTGTGGCTGAGGTAAGAGTCTGCTGCGCGGATGATACCGCGACCGCGGCGAAGGCTTGGTTGTTGCGATAGGCAGCGGCGTCCACGAACGAGACGTTGTCCGCTTCCATGTCTATGCGCTTGAGAATGGCGGTCGCCCGCGCAAGGCGCCTGCCTCTGTTGTATTCGGGGTGTACATTTCGTGGTATGGGAGCGATCGTAATAAGGTCGCGGATTTCACGGGGAATTAGAGTCAACTCTGGGGGGTCCCTGGCCCTCGAGGAGAAGAAGCCGAGCTCGCGCAGAATATGGCGGCCCGCCTTGGTTGTAGTGAGTCGGGTCAATTGCACACGTTCCTGAGCTTCGGCGATCTCTTCTAGCGTGTTATGTACGCCAAGCTCGAGGAGTTTGTACGTTGGAGTGGTGATAGGGAGGCCAAGGGCTCGTTTGACCACCTTGCGAATAAGCGCATTGAGTTGATCGCGCTCAGCACGTAGCCACTTGTGTATAGCGGCAACGTACGTAAAATGGCACAAAACAAACGCGTGTACGAGACGCAGCAGGTTGTCTTCTTTGAGGCCATGGTGCCTGTTGGCTACTCTACGTACGAGTCGTATGGCATTCTCGGTCTTAGTCCTGAGCTTGTGTACTGTTTGGGTGTTGGTTCCGCGGGACTCGATGATCATGCCGAGGACCTTGATGTTGTCTACCCTGGGTATAGTACGACCATCTCTGGTGTGGAGGGTGATATTGCGTTCCGCCGGAGGTTTCCACCCTTTGGGCTTGGCACCCCGGCGTTTGGGCAAATATATCAACAGCTCCGACTTCGCAGGTGAGCACCTGAGACCGGTGTGGTCGAGGTAAGACTCGGTGGTGTCGATAGCCTCTTGCAGGGCGGACTCAATGAAGACATCCGACCCTGTGGAGCACCATATGGTTACATCATCCGCATAGATAGTGTGATTTAGCCCGTCTATTTTTGAAAGTCGTTCGGAAAGCCCGATCATCACGAGGTTGAAGAGCGTGGGTGAGAGGACGGATCCCTGAGGAGTGCCCCGCTGTCCGAGCTCCACTTCTTCCGACACTAGGTCTCCTACGCGGAGGACGGCTCTGCGCCGAGTGAGAAAAGAGCGGATAAAGTAGTAAAATCGATGACCTAGGCCGAGGGCTGCGATCGCTTTCAAGATTGACGAGTGCGTTATGGTATCGAAGGCCTTTTCTAAATCGAGACCGAGTATTGCACGAGTGTCCCGAGTGTTTCCGCCATCTAGAATTTGATGCTTTAGGAGTAACATGGCGTCTTGAGTGGATAACCCTGGTCGGAAGCCAATCATGTGGTGCGGGATGTAGTCGTTATCTTCGAGGTACCGACCAACCCTGTTGAGGACGACGTGCTCAGCCACATTGCCCACGCACGACGTGAGAGATATGGGGCGTAGGTTATCTAGGCTCGGCGCCTTTCCCGGTTTGGGTATCAGAACCGTGTGAGCTAGTTTCCAAGCATCGGGTATCTCACCCTTTTTCCATATCTCGTTGATAGTGTCAGTGAGGTAAGTGACGGAAGAATCGTCCAGGTTGCGTAGGAGCTTGTTGGTGATGCCATCGGGGCCAGGGGCTGAGCGGCCATTGAGCTCATGGAGAGCTCGGCGTACATCTTCAATAGAGAACTCGGCGTCTAAGTTAGTGTTGTTGCTGCCAGAGTAATCAGGGTGAGGGGTCACAGGGCCCGTGGGGAGCGGGAGATATTTTTCCACGAGGTTCTTGACAACATCTTCCGGTGACACTGTTTGTTTAGCCTGATGAAGTATCTTCACGATCGAATGACGCTGATTTGTGCGGGTGTTGGTTTCATTGAGGAGGTGTTTGAGTAAGTTCCACGTTTAGCCATTTCGAACCTGACCATCAATCGAATTACAAATTTCGTCCCACTGCTGTTTTGAAAGGATGCGGCAGTGATCCATCATGGTCTTGTTCAGCTGAGATATGCGTTTGCGTAACCTCCGATTAAGGCGCTGGCCCTTCCACCGGGCCAATAGAGACTGTTTGGCCTCTAGTAGGTGGGCGAGACGACTGTCCATCCTTTCGGTTGGAAGGTCTGTGGTGATAGTTTTCGTTGCCTTGTTTACATCAGCTTTGAGCTGGGCCGTCCACGTCTCGAGGCTCGGTGGGGTATCGGGAGGAGGTCGTTCTGCGCGGGTCTTACGAAGGAGGTCCCAGTCGACCCACGTGTACGACTTGGTCTTCCTGCTTACTGTGGGGAGGTGTACAGCCAATATGAAGTGGTCACTACCGAGATCTACCGCGAGGTTGGACCAGTGGGCGTCGGAGATATTCTTGACGAAGCATAGATCCGGCGTAGTATCTCTTTGCGTGGACGTACCAGTGCGAGTGGGGAAGGCCTTGTCCGTAATGAGAATAAGGCCCATGTCATTTGCACTTTTCCAAAGCTCGTTACCTTTGGGTGTGTCGTACGTGTAGCCCCAGGCGCTATGCGCAGCGTTAAAATCGCCTGCAATCACTAGCGGGTTAGGCCCCGCGAGGCGGACAGCTTTCTGGAACAAGCGTGTGAATCTTTGTCTATGGTGGCTGGGACTACTGTATACATTGAGCATGTATACGCTTTGTTGTGATATGTTTCCAGGGAGGATTTCGACCATAACGTGCTCAATTTCGGGCACATTGAGACTGTGCGCTGTGCAGGTAATCTTGTTAGCGACCAAGGTGGCGATACCGCGTCCTCCCGAGGGGCCGGGCAACCAGTGGTATCCGGAAAACGTGGCGGTTGGTACTACAGTCTCTTGTAATAGCATGATGTGAGGTTTGGCTTCGTGGCTACGGAGGTATTGCTGCAGGAAAGCTTTCTTGTGGGTGAAGCTCCTGCAGTTCCATTGCCAGATTCGCAACTCGTCAATTGGCCTGGCCATCTTGAAGCATTAAGAGTTGGCCTGAGCACCCGGCGGGTGCATAAGGGCCGCGTGATGCGGTGGACTGGGCACGGCTGTACGTTGCGACAACGGCTTATCCGCGGCAACGGCAGGGGCGACGACGTGATCAAGATATTGCTCCACTTGGCCCAAACGATTACCGTGTACCGCGAGAGTAGACTGCACGAGAGCCATGCTTTCGCCAAGAAAGCGAAGGCTTTCCTTAATCGCCGATAGCGTGCTCTTAATGTCGTCTAACTCTTCCTTTAACGCTGGCTGGTCGTGGGCGACCGCGCGTTTCTTGGGTGCGCTCTCGCCGTCGTCGTTACCAACGCCTACGGGTTGCGGCTGCAACGGAGTGACTGCATTGTCGTCGTTGTCGGTTGGGGGCATAGCAGCGCGTGCGTTTCTGTCAGTTTTTAGTTCGGCAATTGCGACTGTGAGTTTGCGTATTGTTTCTTTCATCATCGCATTTTCCTGCTTTAAGATCGCTATCTCAGAGGTGTTGTGTGTATCATGCTCTGGGAGTGATCCCGACCCTACCTGTGATGTAGCGTTTCCTTTTCTCCGGACGGCGTCCGCCCAAGTGAGAGGTCCCCGCTTATTCTTGCTGACGTTGCCTGGCGATGGTGGTGCCGATGGGCTAGGCGATCGTTGACGCGAGACCCCGGTAAGACTGGGGTGAGGCCTGGAACTGGCATGAGGCCCGGAACCTGAGTGGGAGCCGGAGCGTGATCCGTGTCGGGAACCTGAACGGGAACCGTGACGTGAACCAGAACGAGACCTGGAGTAGCCTCGCGATATAGATCTGGTTGGGGTCCCACTTCGCGCGCTGCGGGAGTGGGTCCGAGGGCGGCTCCGGGACCTCGATACACGCATTGTGCGGTTCCTGGGACGACTCCGGGATCGGGACCGGGATCGGCTGCCATTGGGTCGACCATCTGTAAAAAGCTTCGAGGCCTGGTCGTCGTCAGTGGTTGCATTGAACTCGTTCATTGCATCGTAACTGTTGTGTCGCATCGAGTGTGCTCGCTCCCATCGTCGTCGGCGCACCACGTATGGAATGTGGTAGCGTTCTTTACATTCCCTGTCGGCAGTGAGGTGGGTTCCTCCGCAAAGCTTGCATGTTGGTGTGCAGCGGTGTTCCTTTTCGGGGTTCGGTACGCTGCAGCCTCTGCAGATAACGTCTCCAGGGTTCGGGCACACGTCCGCTCGATGGCCGAGCCGACCACAGGTGTAGCAAATATCTATCTGTCTACGGTATAGTGTACATTGAAGTAGCACCGATCCGTATCGCACAAAATTGGGCACACGATGTCCATCGAAGGCCACGATCACTGCAGTGGTACTTCCGATGCGCTTGGCAGCCAAAGCAAGTGGATTGCGGTCGTTGACAATCTTCGCATCAATGTCCGCCGAACCGTCTTGCACGGGAATCCCTCGAATGACACCTTTGCATGTAGAATGTGGTGCCGCTTCGTAGGCACTAACTTCATAGGTCTTGTCAGCGATGCGAATTTCTTTAACACGCACGTAGCGATTAGCATTTTCTCTCTTCGGCGTGCTTGCTACTAAGATATTCTGTTTAATATTGGGGCAGAGCGTGTCTGCTTGCTGCTCCGATGGGCTGATACCTGCCGAAGTCGAAATGGCTTCAGCGATTGTCGTTGGGCCAACCCTAGCGATGTTAAGACCCCCTCTGGGTCTAATGATAATGCGGATGTCATTCTTTGGTAGGTGAGGCATTCGGCTTTCTCGAATAATCTTGTTCTTCACATTTTCTCTGTTGCGGGGCTTGTGCTCGTTGCGTTTCAGAGCGCTATATGACGGCACACGTTTGGAGCCTTCATTTTTTGCTCGGCGACACGAGGCGGTCTGCCAGCCTTGGTCTGGCGTGATTTCTTCAGGGTCAATGTCTTCCCCTGTCACTTGGTACTCCATCGCTCAGCGAGACAGTGCGGCTACGGGGCGCGCGAGCAAGCACGCGCCACGTTAGAGCAAAGAAGATACTCGTCAGGGCTAGCTGGCGGCGGGCGAGCGACGATGGCGGAGGCGAAATAAAATGCAAGAAGCAAGCACTCACTGCGCGCAAATTGTGTCGGCAGAGTCCCTGTGTCTTCTGGAAGTCGTTGCAATAATATGACGCTGAAATCACAAAGTGGCGTCGCAAAAACGTTGAAAAAAGCAGGAGCCGTAGTGGAAGCGTTCGCACACTTCGGCTAAAAAAAAATGATTTATTAGCCAAATGACGTACTCACAATAAGCACAAAAACTTCGCAGATGCAATTGTGAGACAACTTTTCACAAGCACAGTAGCATAATAGTTCGAAAACTCACGTTGTCCAATCGCCGAAAACCACTGCAGCAAGACAGCGGCTTTGAAAATGTAGCTTTGGCAATCGTAGAATACATCGTCTCGTTGCTTAGCGTGTCGCGTCCACCGTCACCAAAGACGACGACACGGCGCCCGTGCGTCGGCGAAAGCAGTCGCAGTCACAGGAGCCGCAATATACACATTCTGTGAGCTATTTCAGCTCTGGAATGTCATACCAGTAAACAACACACAAAAAAATAAGTAAACTACTGACAGCACGCACAAAACCACCACGGAAAAGTGAGGGATGCTTCACTGAGCTGGCAATGCGCCGAACCAAAGAACACGCCGAACTAAACATAAGCCATGACAGCATATTTCCTACATACGCCCCACCCCCTCCTCATTTATGGCACTCGACAAAAAATTGAGGCAATCAATCATACAACCAGGTGTCAGAACCACCGTGAAGTAATTTTTATAGTCAACTTTGACATATATGAAATTACCACTATTTGAAGAAAACATTATATTGAGTTTTCAGTATTGTTTTTTTTTTACTCTCCTCACCTAGTCACGTTTAAATCGTCTGCGGGCGTGGATGCCTGTGGCAGTAGGTTTCCGACACACTTCGCTCCAAGTTTCGCGACCCATGCAATGTGACCATGTGTTGCGCGTGTCGTGCAGGCGTTATACGTCACTACACCGGGACCTACTGCTTGGCGCTGTCATGGTGGCGGTCATTGGCTCCATTTTCAGCCCACGCGGAAACACGGCCAACGTTATGCTCTTCAGCTACTTGCGCATGTGAGCAACACACGTGGCTCAAGCATGATAAGGGTCTTAGGACTATCGCCCTCCACCACGGCGTCTCTCACTATCATATGGTGGTTTTGGGACGTTAAACCCCACATATAAATAAATCGATCAATCAATCAATCACCTTAGGACTATCCCAACGAATAGCATATATAAGGAAAAGCTACGTGATTGACTGGTTTTTACAGTGGAATCCGGATGAACGTATCAGAGAGGTGGTGTGTGTACAATGAGCACCGGTGACTAGTTTCGTCAAACTAACGAACAGTGATCTGGAAGGAAGGCTGATATGGTGAATCTACATGTTTTTTTTTATTTTTGGTGCACTCACTGTCGGCAAGGGTTACGAAGAGCTTAATATCTCATTGCTTCATTTTTTTCGGTTTGTACAATGTTCCTCCTTCGCTATCAGCCTCAGTTAAAAAAGAAATGGTGGTTTCGGCATATCGAACTCATCTAGAGTATAGTAACAGTTTTTGAGTGTTTGGTCAATGTTGTATTCACGATGTTTAATCCAGCCGCCCATCTCGTTATCGTCCTTGTTAGTGAGCCTGATCACAACAAGCTACAGCTTCAAACGTCATTACAAAGCTATCTTTCTAGCAGCCATATCGGCATCAATACCACGAACATCGGCTAATCAGAAATTCTGGGAGGCTTCGCTGTGTAATTCTATCAAGGGCTTCACCCTAAGAGAAAAATAAGATCTAAATAAAAATGTTGCGCATGACATATGACCATTGCATAGATACATCCAAAAGTTAAAATTAAGGTGTTGCGCGTAACAAAATTTAAAGTATACACGAAGTAAACAATAAATCATTCGCGTTTATTGCGTCTTACTCTATAAAAAGAAAAGGGGAACTAAGTAAAGTAATTGGTAGTCTACGTTGAAGATAGAGAATTTTCGCAAAAATGATGAAGCTTATTGCTTCAAGTCTGTCTATGCTTAGAGTTGTCCATAAGATCGTGCTTGCAGTGCCAGTTACGAGCTATACCTGCTTTGTTCGATTGGTAGAGCAACCGCATCGGTAACGCGTTGGTTCCGGGCTTGCTCCCCGGACCAGCACGAATGTCTCGGCAACTAAGGAGCTTTCTTTATCAAAAATCTGTATGAATTTCATTGTGACTTCATGCTGTAAACGGGTCGTTGCCCATATCCTTCTCTGAAGCATATCGTTAGCGAAAGACTTTTGAATATGTATAGACGCTGCATCACCACGCTGCTGCGTTCGGGGTGCAGGAGGTTCTCCGACTTCGTGCTGCACATCACCAGTTGGATGCTGGTCGTCTTTCCCGTCGTCGGCTGCGGTCTCTTGGCCTGCGTGTCCGTCATGTATTTCGCCATAGTGCAACAACAGTGAGTGCCGCTCTTCGCAATTTTTTTTGTGGAATGATAGCGAAAGTTGGGCTAGTTGGTGGTTCATACTTGGGAAGTAAAAACAGCGCAAAAATATACACAAGGACGGAGGAAGAGACGACACCACGCTAAACTCGCAACTAAACTTTATTGGAAGACACACGCACATATATCAAGCATTCAACCCGGTCTCTTGGAAAACCAAAGGCGTCTGCGCATAAAGGCAAACAAGGTATGAAACAAGCCTAGTCATATCGAACATCAACACGTGTGTAACAACCATAAAAAAACAAAAAATACACCTTCATACTTGCCAAAAACATGCGCAACAGTCCATAACAAACTAATAATCACTTTAACATAGCAGCGCTGTCTGTGGCCCTTGGTGAAAAGAAGGTTCGGTACCTGGGTTCAGCGCTGCAATGTTCCTCTTCCTCCGACCTTGTCTATATTTTTGCGCTGTTTTTACTGCCCAAGTTTTCGTAATGAAGCGCGCGAAACAAAGCGCTTGATACTTCAAACTGACCGATGCTTCAATTCATTTTAGCAGCGAAGCTGTTCAAGTTTGCAGTAGCACGTCCATTGACAAAAACTCCTGATGCGTCGTTGCCATAGCAATTGCCACAGGTGCGTCCACCTGTGCTAAATATAAACAAGCCGGTGCCGAGCCATAGCAACCAACACCGTTTCTCAGACCATGGCTCAGGCGCAGTGATTTCACCACAGAGTGGTCAGCTTTGCGCGTATTCCGGATCCGCCCGTCTCCGTATCTTGGTTGCAGCTTGTTCGACGCCGGCGTTGCGATTCCTGTGTTGCGGCACGACGAGCCCAACGGACTATCCCCAATCAACCAACTTCGCTGTGTCAAGCTTCGCGCAACTTAGTGCAAACTTTCCGCATTTAAAAAATATTTTATAGACTTTTTCATTGTCAAAATCAGGCAGTGACTTAGTAGTAAGGAATTGCAGATTGACTTTTGCCATCTTAGGCTGTTTGCACGTAATACTGCCCTATATACATCGTCGGTAGCAGCATCACAGCTAATGAGGCAGAAGTCGCAACGCGCTCACGCCATGGTCGGATAACCTCCACAATAAACGTCTCCAAAAGCTGTACTCAAACCCAAAGTTTAGATCCCGCCTTCACGTGAATTCCCGCGATGACACCAACAACCAGGTTGGTGCCATAAGACGATTAGAAACTATAGCCACTGCCCCGCCGCGGTGGTCTAGTGGCTAAGGCACTCGGCTGCTGACCCGCAGGGCGCGGGTTCGAATCCCGGCTGCGGCGGCTGCATTTCCGATGGAGGCGGAAATGTTGTAGGCCCGTGTGCTCAGATTTGGGTGCACGTTAAAGAACCCCAGGTGGTCTAAATTTCCGGAGCCCTCCACTACGGCGTCTCTCATAATCATAGAGTGGTTTTGGGACGTTAAACCCCACATATCAATCAAGAAACTATAGCCACTAACTGTCGTTGCTCAATGGTGTCTCATTCCTGCATTTTTATTAGATGTCATGATCGGACGACGAGAGTTCAAAGCAAAGGCTTGTCATCATTTTCGCTGTCATCGCCGTTTTGCAGTACTACTCGTACTACTACTACTACTACTTCTACTACTACTGCTGCTGCTGCTTGCTGCTTGCTGCTTTTGTTGTTGTTGTTGTTGTTGTTGTTGTTGTTGTTGTTGTTGTTGTTGTTGTTGTTGTTGTTGTTGTTGTTGTTGTTGTTGTTGTTGTTGTTGTTGTTGTTGTTGTTGTTGTTGTTGTTGTTGTTGTAAGGAATGTGATTGGGTTGGATCGAAACACCAATTCATTTCTGTTGTGCCCTGACTTTTCTTGAAGTGATGCCGAAGAAGACGAGAATTCTCGGTTAGAGATCCTCAAGATCATCGAGAAGCAGAGCCAGGAGCTGGGAACACTAACGTGAGTTGCGTGGGCTCGCGAATTCCTAATCACCGCGTCCCTTGCACTCGACCAAATGGTTCAACAAGTACACGTAGTGCTACAAATAACGTTTAACGTATTTGTCAACCAATATCTGGTGGAATACGGTCCTCGACGATGTCTTTTAACAGTGGATATTCAGTGATTGCTTTAGATGCTTTTAATAGGGCATCTAAGGTCTACCATCATCCGGGGACGTCACCGTCAACAGGAGTGAGGCTAAAAACCATCCCTTGTAGGCTTCGTAATGTGACGTCATAATTTCGACCAAGACCGAAAAAATTTGTGACGTCACCATAGCATCATCACGTGATATCGTCTCTTGGTCAAAGGTGGGTCGATTACGGAGGCACTGTAGAACCAGGTGGCTTACAGGAACCTTGCAATGGCTTCGATCTTGGAGGCAGTACAAGATCACATTAGGTCCAGAAAACTCAGGAGGAGAGTGAGGGGGGATCACTACATTGACTGAAAAAGACAAAAAAAAATGCTTCC
Source organism: Rhipicephalus annulatus (assembly GCA_013436015.1). Lineage (NCBI taxonomy): Eukaryota > Metazoa > Arthropoda > Arachnida > Ixodida > Ixodidae > Rhipicephalus > Rhipicephalus annulatus. Next base: position 77,642 of record WOVY01010090.1, on the reverse strand, counting down.
GCTTTCCGAGTCGTCTTACGCAATGCATGAGGAAACCTTCGAGTTTTTCGAACAGGGGTAATTTTAGTCCGTCTTATTGCATCCACACTGTTACTTATATCGTCGTCTTGTCGATATGTGTGAAGCAAAGTATTTTAGCAGAGGTGATGGTTTAAGCTGGCCGTACAAACTTGTCTTGAAATCATGTCTGCAAAAAGCTATCGTCGTTATGAGTGGCTGTGCCACAGAAATTAGGCAAATCCCACTAGTCGCCACTGGTCCCACAGGCGGGTGGCAAGACGGGTCCTACAGGAGGCTACTGGCGGGCGACAAACACCAATAAAAACTTCAAGACTGATATAACTACTAATTGAGAAAAGCCCTAATAAACCGTCGGGATTGACGTTTTGTCTCTCTCACACAGTGTGATAAACACAGGTGTGCGCATGGAGGAGGGGGGGGGGCAGTAATCTGAAAGGAGAGGGGTGTGCAAAGTCTATCCCATACACGACTTAAAAGGGAAGAAGGGTGCTGTGATGGACCCCCCTGAACGGAAACCCTGCGCACGCCTGTGAATAAACATGTACCGTGGCCGCACGTTCCGGCTTCGCTGAAACATCTGTAGTACGCATTGCTTCAACGAGACACTATTAAGGAGCAGGATTCGAAAAGACTCCGAGGCGATGGAAGCCCTTCGCGAATGAGAACGTGCCCGTTGATTTATATTTGGACCCCTAATTTCAGTTCGAGTTTCGGTCTCTTTAGTTGCGCGTCTTTGACTGTCTGGTTTAATTTTCGTTTACTAGAATATTTGTTACTAATATTTGTTTACTAAAAATGACACTTTATTACTGTTGTATGTGTTACAGTATTTGCACACGTATACCTTTTGTATTTTTGTATATTTTTGTATTTTTTCTGCATCCTGCAAAATTCTTATGACAGCCTGTCTGCTTCACTGTATTTGAAGCAAAGGGTCTTAGGCTTTCAGCCTTTCGCCTTCGCTCCTATTTCTGTACTGGCATAGAAAGAAACAAATAAAGAAAGAAACACAGAAACACGGAAACCAAAACCTCTCTGTGCTGGGGAGAAACCCAGGAACAACTTAGCTAACGAAACAACAACCTAGAAGCAAACGTATTAGACTTCAGAATCGCCCAGCTTCGCCGTTTCAGGCATTGGGCAACAAGCATGGCTACTCGTGACCGTAGTCGGCTTAAACGTGGGCAAGGCTGTCCTTGTAAAGAGGGTTTTTAGTGAAAGCGGCCACCTCTTTTCTTTCTTTTTTTTTTTGCCGTGATGGCTGGAAGGTTCCTTATCTAGGAGAGCTATACTTGCGAGACCACACATGGCTTTGTTTCCGATACAATCTCTGTCATGCATCTTGTTTTGTTTTTGTTTTCAACCTCGATTATCGCAGGCCCGTCGAGCGCCTCGTTATCATCGCCTTCACCTTGGCCGTCACGCTGTGGCTCGCCGTCCACGTGATCGCTTTCTTCACTAAAGATGGACGCTTCGCCATCTTCAGGTTTTTCACGCACCTTCTTATTTGCAGTCAATTTAGTATACGAGTTATGTTTTCGCTCCGAGAAGAATGCGAGGCGTACACTATGTGCATGACATGCTTCGGCTTGTGTGTGCTATCACATGATAACGTTGCCACCTCAATACATACATATGATAGGATAGTTACGCATTTATTTATTTATTTATTTATTTATTTATTTATTTATTTATTTATTTATTTATTTATTTATTTATTTATTTATAATACGTTAGCATTTTCTCTGCCCCGCCACGGTGGTCTAGTGCCTAAGGTGCTCGGCTGCTGACCCGCAGGTCGCGGGATCGAATGCCGGCTGCGGTGGCTGCATTTTCGATGGAGGTGGAAATGCTGTAGGTCCGTGTGCTCAGAAATAGGTCTACGCTAAAGAACTCCAAGTGGTCGAAATTTCCGGAGCCCTCCACTACGACGTCTCTCATAATCATATGGTGGTTTTGGGACGTTAAACACCAGATATCAATCAATCAGCACATTTTTTTTTGCTTTTAAAATCATGTTAATCTGTTAAGTTTAGCCAATTTTAACACTTAGCGTACTTTACCGTTTAAAACATACTCCTTAATTGATATCCCATTCCGCCACTATTTGAATTCGCTTCCACCTCACTTCAAAGCCACAAAAGTGACACGTGCACACCCCTTAAAGCTGCAATGCGTGAATATATTACGCAAGATTAGTTGAGTCATGACAGAAGCGCTCATTTTCTTTTATAACGGGTGATATATACTATTCAAGCTATGCTATTTGAAATTATTTGACAAACTGACTGTTCGCTTCGAACCTCAAACTTATTATTCACCCATTCGTAGTGTTTCTTTGTTAGTTTACCATCGTGTTAAACAGTGCGGCTCAGCACTTCGTCGTGCGTTGTTCGCAGCGATCATGAAACGTTGGCGTTGGACTACCTGCTCGTGGCACTGCTGTCATCGGCAGACTCACAGTGGTCTACAGCTAGAAACGAGGCGAGGGCGACCGCCGGCGGCCAGTCGAATGCCCTCGACTGGCGCAGCCTGGTGGCCAACATACTGTGGGGACCGCTCATCATCCACGGCTCGATGTCGTGCATGGGACGCGCTCTGCAGGTGTCGTATCAAAACGGTTGTGCAAATCACTATAGGATGTCTGCATGTACAACGCACGCACCAGAAGACTCGTCCGTGCAGACAGCCGCTGGATATTGTCATGTATAGTTGTGACGTGGACCGAGACAGCAGGTGGCGTGTGCGAGATGTAACTCCTTATTTGGCCGAACTTGCGGCCGAGCAACGGGAAGTCGGACTACAGCAAAACACACTGTGCAATGATAGCGGTGAACGGGGCGTCGGCTGTCCATAACCTGATCCGCGGCAAGGCACGGCGGCATTTATGCATGTGGCGTCGAACATTCGAGCATTATCGCTGGTGGCCACGCCGTTATTCGTGAAACAACTCAGCTGTTCGCGTTTGCGCGCTCAATCTTACGAAATGATGTCAAGATAATCTATAGAATAATCTGATGCTGTGGCGCGATTTGCGCAAGGAGCTATCTACACGTGCGATGGGCCGGCATCGGGAAACACAGAAAGAAAGGAGCATGCGCGTTAATATATTGACTTGGTGTCTTCCTTGTTGAGTCGGGTTCTCCTATTAGGTGATCTGCCATGGTAGATCAGTGGTTGCGGTTTCTAACCCGAAGACCATGGGTTCGATCTCGGAAACTTGGGTGGACGAGAAATGGTAAAGGCCCGTGTATACTGTTGCAATATCCGTGTGTTTCTTCTCTGCCTCCGTGTGCAGCTCGCGTGAATACGCGAGGATGAATTTGTTCCAACAAGGCCAAGTTCCAGTATTGCATATTTTTGATCACAGGCATAGAGTTTGATAACAACGACACTGCATCTTTGCAGGTGAGCGGCGCGACGTACTGGATCCAGGCGCTGTTCAGCGAGTTCAACCTGTTCCCGCCCACGACGATCCAGATCGTGCTCACCGTGCTTTCCTGCGTGCTCACCGAGTTCGTCAGCATCGATGTCACCGTCGCCATGCTGCTGCCCGTCGTCGTCGACCTGGCAAGTATTATGTCTGTGACACGCGCGGCGCGCATGACGAGAGCATGCAATGAACGTGCTTTTTTGGTGACGAGAGCACACGCACGCTCAATTGCACGCAGCTTTCGCTTCGGCACCGTCACATTCATGTACAAAAAGAAACATGCAGCGATCCTTGGACACTCGTCTTGAACGACAAGAGGCCGACAGCCTTCTTCCTCTTCTGCATATACCATTCTGCCTTCATCGTAATGCGACCGCCACTGCCGGAATCTAACCCGCAACATCCGTGTCAGCGGCTGAGCACTGTTCCACCGAGGCGGACATTACATATGACTCAAGTGTGTTATAGAGAAGGCCGAATCATTAAGTTCAAAGCCCGCGGTCTTGTGTCCTTATTAGCGAAATGCTAGCGTCTTTCAACGACTGTGAACTTATTTGTAACTGCTGAGTGTGTGCTACCCAACACGGTGGTTTATAGTGGCTAAGGCACTCGGCTCCTGATTGGCAGGTCGCGGGATCAAATCCCGGCTGTGGCGGCTGCATTTTCGATGGAGGCGAAAATGCTGTAGGCCCTTGTGCTTAGATTTAGGTGCACGTTAAAGGGCCCCACGTGGTCGAAATTTCCGGAGCTTTCACACTACGGTGTCTCACGTAATCATATTGCTACATGCATGTATACTGATATTCTAAGGGGCGACGCGCGTGTGTGCCTGATTACGAAGACGAAGGGTGATCTCCGCTCGCTCGCTGGTGAACTGGTCACGAAATTACTGCTGGTTTCAAATACATCTATTCCACAGCCTCGTCGATACGGCGTCTCTTCTTTTGCGTTACATATTTGGTGGAGGTGGAACGTTCCCCGTCCTCACCACGAAGCTTCGCAGTGGCCGCACCGTTCAGTCTCCGGTCATAACTACCAATAACAACAACCCATCAGCGTCTCCATCTGTAGCTCCAGCAACCACATACCTGACGATGCCCCACCCCCGTGATCCCGGTACATTATCCGCACAACCTGAACTTCCGTTGACTACTGGCTCCGTATGTACGAGCGTGTTAGCCAGACACACCGATGGGACCCTACAATGATGCTCGCCAACGTAATATTTTACTTGGACGGCACCCCACGTGTTTGGTTCGACGCCCATGAGACCGAGCTCACCAGCTGGAATATCTTCAAAGAGCGACTACGCCACCTCTTTGGGGACCCGTCCGGTCGCCAAATGGAAGCGCGAAAAGAACTTGCCACTCGGGCGCAGTCCACAACTGAGTCGTTTGTCTCGTACATACAGGACGTGCTCGCGTTGTGCGGGAAAGTGGACGAGCAAATAACAGAGAGTGACAAGGTAGGCCACATTCTCAAGGGCATCTCGGACGACGCCTTCAATTTGCTCATGCACACCAATGTCCCGACAGTATAATTACTAAGGAATGCCGCTGCTTCGAAATGGCCAAAAACCGCCGTGTTCTGCCTCAGTTTAAGCAGCTACCAGACACGGCTGTTACGTCAACCTGCACCGACTACGCCACGCGTTATGCCATCACATGAGCTCTACCAGCAAGCTGCACCACAGACGTCGCCGACTTCCTCCTCAAGAACGTCATTTTGCAACACGGAGCCCCACGGCAGCTGCTTACAGACCGTGGCTGCGCCTTTTTGCCGAAGGGCATAGCCGACATCTTGCAGTCCTGTCAAACGAGACACAAGCTGACCACGTCATACCATCCACAAACCAACGGACTCACGGAGCGTCTAAATCAAACTCTTACAGACATGCTCGCTAAGTATGTTTCTACCAACCACACCGACCGGGATCTTGCGTTGCCGTACGTCACATTTGCCTATAATTCTTCGCGCCATGACACTGCCGGTTACTCTCCATTTTTTCTGCTGTTTGGCCGAGAACCAACATTGCCTCTAGACTCCGTCATACCGTCCCCTGCAGTACCGACCAGTGAATATGCCATGGACGCTATCACTCGGGCCGCTCACGCACGCGAAATCACCCGTAATCGCCTTCTGACCTCTCAAGAGAAGCAACGGCGTTTGTATGACCAACGACACCGCGACGTACACTTTCCGCCCGGTTCTTTGGTCCTGCTCTGGTCTCCGAACCGTCGAGTTGGCTTGTCAGAAAAACTGCTTACTCCCTACACAGGTCCATACCGAGTCCTTCGTATCGTTACTCCTGTGACATATGAAATAGGTCCTGTCGCCCCATCACCTTCATGTGCCCAACAGGCTGCCGATATTGTACATGTTGCGCGCTTGAAGCCCTACCCCTCTCCTAGTGACGTCGACATTTAGATGCGCCGAGACGGCACTTCTGCCACCGGGGATTATGCTGCATGCATGCATACTGAGATTCTAGGGGACGACGAACGTGTGTGCCTGACGACGAAGACGAAGGATGGTTTCCACTCGCTCGCTGGTGGACTGGTCACGCCATTACCGCTGGTTTCGAATACATCTATTCCACAACCTCGTCGATACGGCGTCTCTTCTTTTGCTTAACAATATTGTTGTTTTGGGACGCTAAACCTCAATAATTATTACTTTTATCAATGTGTGCAGCCCAGCAGGCAACTTGGAGGAGGGGAGGGAGTTGTATGGTTCCTGAATACTTTTTTAAGTTCTTTGTGATAAAACTTGTTGTCAAACAGCAGTTAGGTGTTCGAGAAACTCGCGACTGTTCATTTATTCAAATTGTACACACATGTGCTGATGTGCGGTCTTTTTACGTTCGTGTACCTGCATGAATACCGTGTTAGTACATAAACGAATTCAGATGCACAATAAATTTAATTGATAGTTTACACTGGCTGTGTCTTCTTCTGTTGTCCATCTTTTTTTTTTGCAGTCTTACTGAAGCGATAAGACATTCAAGCCTCCTTTAAAAACGCATTGGTATCTAACGGCTACCAAAACTTTGGCGCATCCGAGATGCTCGGGTGACTATCATATCGCAGGGCGAGGCAGAATAAGTCGACAACTCGAAATGCATATTTCTAGACACTGTAGTATCAGTGCCGGGAATCAGCCAGGCGGAGAGAGCAACTTTTGTGTCTTTTTCAGTTAGGTGGATTATGTATTTTTTTTCCTCTCTCCTTGTTCGTTCAGGCCCTGATGGTACCGTGCAATCCACTTTACTTCGCCATCCCCGTGGCCGTGGCGTCGTCCACGACGCTCGTCCTTCCCACGGCCGCCATGTCGATCGCCATACTCGACGACGTGCTCACTCCTTGCCGCCGCAAAATGGTAAGGGTGTCGATAGTTATAGCGCGAGAACAAAACGACGACACAGAGACAAGAAGTACACGAAAGACACGAGCGTGTCCTTCTTGTCTCTGTGTCGTCGTTTTGTTCTCGCGCTACAACTATCGTCATGCCATACCAACTAGCCCAAGCTGCCACACTTCTAAGGTAAGGATGCATCGGGAGGGCGCCTTCATTGCACGCACCGCAGTTTTAAGAGATTCGCTCTTAGAGCTCGAGATAATGTGTCTTAACTCCGAGCTTTTGCTTTTCACGTGCCGTTGCTTATCAGCCGCGCCCACCGAAAGTGACGGTCCGCACTGCCGCCGCGCCGAGTTTGCCCGCCGCGCGAGCCGAATAAATGTGATGAAAGGGCCGTGCTTTTACCAGAGGTGCCACGGCCAGGTTAGCACGTTAGTTCTGGTGCCGAGTTCAAATGTTCTCGCATGGTCCGTGAGCGGCCGTGTTTCGACTATATTTTGTTTACATCTAGGAAAAACCTAGCATCAGCCGAGAAGGTCACGTCTCACTCAACTTCTCGCAACCTTTTTTTTTTTTCCTTTTTTTAGCGATTCACACTAGCGTTTGATGATAGAATGGGGGGATTTTTATATCACGTGCTTCATATACGACTATGTGTCGATAACTATTGACCTTGTCAAAAACAATGTTTCAGCATTTATAAAAATATACCAATTTTTGTGGTCAAGGTTCACGTCAACGGCGAAAATAAAAGCGTGTGCCATAATTGTCAGTGCTTGTTGTTTTATCTTAATTCAACATCTTTGACATATTTTCTTCCACAAGTGGAGGCCAGTACTAACAGCGTAGCCTTTTGCATCATACTGCGCATATATCAATCGTTTTAAATATTCGTGCACTGCTGCCCCTTGTGATGCATATGTTATACCTTCGGATAGGGTATTGTGTGCGCTTGTACAGCACGTGTTTGACACAATGGGCCACCTTGCGATTCTAATATCAAACCTTCATGACGTGTTTTTTTGTTTTTTTCACATAATGTATACTGCTACAGTTCAATCGTGCTCGTCTTTACCCGATTATGTAACTTTGTGGAAGTCGACTGAGAAATGTGTAGGTTTGTGTTCTGATAGGTATAATATACACGTGCGTCTTATAAAGATAACTCGGATGGTGTGTTGGGGTGTTTCTGTAAGTTGCTGTCTGCATCTCGCGCAGTATGTAGGTGTGGATAAGCAGCGACCCATACATTCGTGAAAGTTGCGTTGAATTTGTGGCTGCAGACTTCGTCGAGATCACATGCAAAAGCCTAGTCTTCTCGCCGAAATGACGGTGCAGTACTGGTCCCCTCTCCACTGTTGTTCTAGAGGTATAACCCGGAGGAAGCCTAATATCTTCACAAAGACATCGATGAGCTCTATTTAGTGCGGTTATTGAAATGCCGTTACAGGCTAATAAGGAGGAGATGAAGGGTACAGCTACTTTAATAATAATAAATAAAGCTGCCTGCTCATTGCCGAATGTGTGGATGTTCACCATGATCGGAAAGGCACGTAAGTTATTGGCAAGAAAACCGTGCAATACGAGCGAGAAGTGATTGAAGCGTACCGATTTCGAAAACGTGGTTCCAGAATAATGCATTAGCCTACCTTCCTTACGGCTATCGAAGAAATAAATCACTTATTTTAGGGGAAAAAATGTGGTTACCGGGTGTCATTCTCCGCTTTTCGAATTACACTTCCTACAACGCACGCGTTTTCGGCTTTCCAGGGATATCACGTGTGATTGTTAGATTAAAATTGTTGTTCGGGTATCTGCCTGGTACGCGTCCAAGAAGCAGGATTCTTTTTTAAGGCAACTTAGAAGTGTGGCAGCTCGGGCTAGTCGGCATGACATGACGATAGTTACAGCGCGAGAACAGAGCGACGACAAAGAGACAAGAAGGGCGCGAAGGACACGTGGTGCAGTCTTCTTTCTCACTCTCTCGATGGCGCAGCTGATACACGGCGCTGTGCTGAAGCTCGTGACGCTCTCGTCGCTGATCTTCTCGATGAACACGGTGGGCGAGATGCTGTTCTCGTGGAGCGAGCTGCCCAGTTGGGCGCAACAGCAGCCGGCGCCCAACGCCTCTTCCGCGCTTGCCATCCGGCGGCTTCTCTGGGGTCTCTGAAACGCTCGCGTGCTGTGCGTTCCGTGCCGCGACAACCCACGTCGGCTAGTTGTTTGCCAGAACTTTGTTGCTGCGTTATTTATTTGTTCATTTTCCGACTACTACTTATACGATTGCTCTGTAATAAAAGGAATGAAGGAATTTAGTATTACATTTAATGCAGTTAATGCAGTGCTACGCCTTTTTGGCGAGCCTTCTGAACGATGGAACGACTTTTTTCGCGTGTGGCTCGTGAGTGGTAAAATTCGAACTCCATGTCACGATTTGTTGCTGGAATGCTTTTTAGAAAAATGCTTTTATTTTCCAACGAAATTGTTGGGGGTCCTTCAGGCGAAAAGCTGCAAAGTACAACTTGAATGTGCCTGAAGGCCCTCACATGGCAGCAGTAACACTAAAACCAACATAAATACAGATGTTTAGCATATATGCAAATACACCATTTCAATTGAAACTAGAAACTTGCAACAATCAAGTTGTCTGATTTTTCGTAACCCTTTTGCACGTTTTTTTTTTTTACAAGTAGTTTTCTCTAGCAAGTTACTGCCTGTAATTTTTCTGTCAATTCTTCTCTCCCACCATCACTAACTAACGTTCAGGTGTCAACAGCGTAGCAGGCATGTTGCGGCGCGATTGAAAGCCTTTCGTCTTCTCTGTCCATCGTCATTCTTCATTAGCAGATGTACTTCCTAGTTCTTTTGTATTTTTCTTATTTACTACGCAGAATGGCATTGAGTATTAGCAGAATGTATTTGTATATAAGCTGAAAAGTTAACATGTTTTTTTTTTGTTTAGCATGCATTTCTTCATGATAAAGTGTGCACATGTGTCTGTTCACCTCCATAATGGTATTACTGACTGCTCACGAATGAACGCGCCGTGTAATCACCATGACAACAGAATACTTGACCATGCGTAGCTGGCTTTTCTTTTCTGCCGGAGACACCTTTTATCGTTTGCATAGTACCACGTATTAGAAATAACACCACATTCGTGTTAAGCGGTGGCCTTGCTATGCAAGTAGGTTCTCTTTTTTGTCTTCAGTTGAAATTTGCATCTTATTTGGGTTCGCCAGCTTTGATAATTTTGTGAGATAATTACCTATCGTGTGATTAAAAAAGAAGAGGGGGGCGGGGGTTACCAGCTGAAGAAAGCTGTGATCACTTTTGTGAATTGGTGGATGAGTTTCTCCAAGAGTATGAACGCAGCAGCCTAAAAAATGGCATCTCGTTGATACTTCACTTGGATGCCTGAATACTTTCACTTAACAAATCGGAGTTATCATGACTGCAGTTTCCTTGAACGAAAAAGACAGGTTTTGTTTTACAATTCAAACTTTTCTTCATTGCTTTCTACCTGTTTTACGTGAGTTATTTTTTTTTTCACATAACGTTTTCACAGCACCTTATGCTGTTATCACTCTTGGGTTACTTCACATGTTTTTTTTTTTCTGTGGTATCACGTATCACCGTATCCATTTCACAATATCTTGCGTCGCACTCGTCAATTGCACGTGTAGATTGTGTACACTACAACGTATTGTCCACAAATGGGATAACCCTTTGTAAGCATGAAGCTCTATAATGACAAATGAATACGGTTTTTATGGCACAGATGTGCTACGTTTGTACTTGTCCCGGAAACGAACCGCTTCATTTAGGTTAGTGTGCAAACCTACGCCTGGGTCGATTTATTCACACTATAGAACATGCTCCGTCGTTTCTTTAGCCTCTCCACAGTGTGTGCATTGGAACAGTTCTCTGCTTGTTTTATGATTTGCAGGTCATTCAACGCATTGTTAAAATGTCGCTCGCTCAATATTTGCTATTCTTTTTAGTTTATCTTAAATCTCGGTGTAGCAGTCGATATTTGCCCACCGGCTGCCACGAGACCTAATAGTGCTAGTTTTTTATAACTGGTTGCCAAAAAATTTTGTAAAGACCACTCTACAAGAGAACAGCTGATATTAAATCGCTATTTGCATGTATGTAAATAGTCCCTCGTGTGTATCTTTTTTTTGTCCTGTGTTGCTGTTTTCCACACCTACAGGGATGCCGACCTTTATAAGTGTCGTCAGTATTGATTGATTTGAAGGGTTTAACGTCTCAAAACCACCATATGATAATGAGAGACGCCGTAGTGGAGGGCTCCGGAAGCACACAGGCCTACAACATTTCCGCCTCAATTGAAGTGTCGTAAGTAGCTCACGCTAGGAAATTAACACTTTGAATAGCAGTGTGGTACTTCATTAACTTTTTTTATCCTACCCTTGTATGGTACATAACGTTTTATGAAAAGTGAAACTAGGCGCTGCCGTTGGGGCTATTCAGGGGTGTGGTAGCGGCAGTTATACGACGAAGGCACGAAGCAGCACGGCAACGCACTTTATTAGGAAACAACGCTACAGAAATAGTTTCCAACGACAACTACTTCTGGCTTGCGTTTTTTGCCCCGAGCTCGTATTCGCCGACACACATTTTAAAACCGGAAGCAAAAAAAAAAAAAACCTTGATCCCGGAAACGCAACGACGCAACAATCCACTGGGCTAAGCACAGGCTGAACTTTTTTTTTTTTCACACTGGCGCCACAATGCGGGGAGGAAGAGAACTCGCCGGAATCGCGCCTCACACGCTTCTCGGCCGCAGCTCCAGCAAGCAGTGCGCAGGCGCACAGCCTCCGCTCACCGCTGATCCCCGTATTTTAGAACGCCCCTTCACTCAACGCTCAACCTTCACTTGAGAAAGCCGATGGGAGCGCCATCTGTAGGCAGGGAAAGTCACTGCATATCAGTGATAATTTGCTGCTATTCTTGAGTAGCGCAGCGTCATTTCAGCCGAGCAGCGGCGCAGTGCGCAACTCTGTCAAGTGAACGGTGAAAGTCGAGTCGAGGAGCGTTTGTGAATACGGGGAATGAGGCGACGGCCGAAACAGCTGTAGGTCTATTCGACAGTGCACGATCGTACCGCCAATGACGCTCAGTTAATAATTGTTAGAGATTTACGTCTAAAAACCCGATATGTTTAGAGAGATGCCGTCGTGGTAGGTACTAAGAATTCCGACTACCCGGAGTTTTTCTTCACGTGCACCTAATTCAAAGTACACGGGTCTTTATCACTTCGCCTCCACAAAAAGCAGCCGGCACTTGACCCCGTGACCTTCGTGTAAGCAGTCGGGCACATCAACCACCGAGGCGGGTGTTACCACGTTCGATTGCGTATCCGCTAAGAATGGTCAAACGCGTGGCACAACAACGCTAGCAGTCAATATGCTTCTCGTGTGCCCCTCATGATTTGTTGTGTCTAATGGGCATTGTCCAATAACCAGTTTTTTTTTTTTTGCTTCTTGTACAGTTGTCCACCTCTTGTTATTACACTGAGATTGTGTTTCACTTTGAGGACACTATCTTAGGTTTTTTTTTTTTTTATAATAGCCTCACAGATGTTTAACATCTTTTATTTATGAAGAAACGGGTGACACAGTTCTGACTAATGTACTTGAGCTGCGATGTTTTTCCGCCTACTAATTTTGATCATTGCAGTACTTGCGGTGGTTCACGGTGTTAACCAATTTCCCTGCTTAATGACTTCAACTGGCGCCACCCTATAGGTAGTGAAAGAATAATTAGCCGTCTAAATTAATTGAAATTTTAATTCACCTCATTATGATAAAGACGTGCTGTCAAATAGGTGACCTGAGTTCGGCACGAGTCCAGCGAGAATCTCGGTTCCCACGGGCGCACGTTCCTACGCGTAACAACAAGGCGACTCCGCTGACGAAAATAAGCAAAATACAAACAATGTGTGTTGGTAAAAACACAAACGGTGGGGGTGGAAGGGGGTTCATCAACAGCTAACACACATCAAGCTTGCTACAAGCACTTACAACTTTCACTCGAACGATGAAAGGTTTTTTTTTTTTTTCAGGATAAAGACTCTAAGCACGCATCGTGTTTGTATCGAAATGCATGACAGATGACAAACGGAATAACCGATATACACGGATGTGTCACTTTTCCAGACTCGCTCCTACAGGCAGCATCGGGCTGAGTGTAATGAACGAAAGAGAACTAAGAAGTCGGTACCAACCCGCCAACTCGCGCACTCGTAAAAGAAATCAGCAAACGGGAATCGATGAGGAAATTAGGGATTTTAGTGACGTCAGTAGTTGAGCGTAGGACGTGAAAGGGAAGGTGGCAAGCGAAAACGAAGACGACGCGAGCGGACGACGGCGTTGTTCGAAAACCGCGATGCCAGTTTACGTAACTCCGCGTTAAAAGAGCGTTAAAAACCCTCGGAGAGAGAGAAAAAAAGCGAAAGACAAGAGTAGAAAGCCTCCCCGGCAAAATATGTTTTGTTTGTTCGTCTAGGGCTCGCGTTACGAAGCGGGCGAACGTACAAAATATTTCGAGTGTATCGCCACGCGTCGAATGTATTCTTCTTTTTTTTCTTTTCGGCCACCGTCGTGACTCGTCTTAACATCTGCTCACTACAAACAGTAAAGTCTCGAGTCTCTCTGTCACAGCAGCCGCGCACACTCTTTCCGTCACTCGCGTCACACTCCTCATATTCGGCACATAGAGGATTGGGCTGACGATGTCCCGACTCGCTGAGCGAGCGAGAGGTGAAGGTTGCCAAGAAGGGCATGCCGGGAAGGGCTTCTGGAAGCGTCTTCGACCGACCGATGGCGGCAGGCTCAGTCGTGGATGCGCCGCAGACGTGGCGCCACCTTGGACATGAGTATGTCAATCGGGAGCTTGTCGTCGAACAGCGAGGGCGCCTCGAGGATGATGCAGGCGGAACCCACTACGCATGTGAACGTGAACAGCAGCAGGAATAACCGGTCCAGGACCATGGCCACGAAACGCCAGTCTTCTATGACCTGCGCGCGCACGTACGAAAAACAGGTGAGTTTCTTTTCATTGAATGCGTAATCGAGGGCCGAGAACATGCCCGCTACGGTGGCTGTCGAAATGTTGTGTATACGAGAGACGAGTTTCCTCGCAGGCCTACTCTGAAAAAGTACCGTTGACGGTTTGTCGTTCGTGGTCAAGAAACTTGTTACCTACTACCGCTACATAACCTACCTCACAAAGGGGGGGGGGGGGGGGGGAATGGGACTCAATTCTGTATCAGGAAAAGGAGTCGACGAAAGATGGAGTGTGCACGCTTGGCGTTATTTATTTATTTATTTATTTATTTATTTATTTATTTATTTATTTATTTGTCACATCGCTCTGCGTGACGGGAATCGGATTACATGGACATTAACGAACCATACCGACAGTTAAAGTCTTTCCGAGTTTAGTGGGCGAGTAGTGAGGGCTAAGCTCAGATTCTATGGCACATACGTGATTTGTTTTTTTTTTTTTACCCACACGAGACTTTTTTTCATTTGGAATCGTTCCGAAGTGACAAGCGGGGCTCACCCATTTTTAGTGGCACATACCCGCCAAAGCTTTCGCGTACGCCGACAGCCACACCGATGGCGAGACGAGTCAGGAAATACAAGCTTCGCTTAAAAACGCGACGCCCAAACATACCCGTCTTTCCAAGCTTTCCCATCGGCGAAGAATCCCCCTCTAATCGAGTAAGAAGTGGTGCTAAGTGCAGAGAAATTCCGTTCATTCTGGCAAGCAATGCATACTGACATCCTCTGATATTTATTTATTTATTTATTTATTTATTTATTTATTTATTTATTTATTTATATTTATTTATTTATTTATTTACTAATTTATTTGGAAATATTGTCAACCCTCATAGAGAGTCATAACAAACAGGACATACATAAAGAATGTACAAAGTTCATAAAGTTTCTTAATACCTTGACAATTCACAATGAAAGCTGGTATTCTCCTAATTAACAACTCTCAACATTCAAAACAGTCCTTTTTTTTTCAAAATATTTGCTATGAACCCGAAGTCGCTTACATCACTTGGCACTGAAAAAAAAATTTAATTTAGCAATCACGTAAATGCGCTTCTACGGCATTTTCAAAGTCAGTGAGATCTTCTAAAACAACAATTTCGTTCGGCAGTTTGTTCCACATTTCTATGACATCTGGAAAAAAAAAGAATATCGAAATGTGTCAGTATTGGTTCGGTATGGTTTTACGACGCAATCGTGGTTAGTTCGGAGATTCCTTTTGCCTGGAGAATGTAAATATTTGAGCTTATCTATATTCTATGTGAGCTTATCTATATGAGCTTATCTATATGAGCTTATCTATATGAGCTCATCTATATGAGCTTATCTATATGAGCTTATCTATATGAGCCTATCTATATCAGCTTATCCATTTGAGTTTATCTATTTGAGTTTATCTATCTGAGTTTATCTGTTTGAGCTTATCTATAAAAGTGATGGAGCACTAGGCGCACCTGGTCAAAGTGGTCGGCATTCTCCATGTGCTGCGCGATAAAGCGCACATTGAAGACGGGCCTGGCCAGGTCCTGGTCGAGCAGGGATCCAGGGTCGGCGCCGCCGTCGGGAGGCGAGGGCAACGCCCGTGGGGAGGCGTCGTCCCCACCGCTCTCTGGGGGCTCGGCTGAGTGGTACGCGCATAATGTCAGTTCCTGCGCACAGGTGGGCCTCTGGTTAACCTTTATGGCATTCCTTGCCTCTCGGCTCTGACGAACATTAAGAGAAGAGAAAAGATGCACAGTGGGTTTTCAAATCTAGAAGTACACGTTGCTGGGCTAGTCGCTTCGCTTCATGTTCAATCAGGAGCCACAGTTGTGGCTATTTCACGCAAAAAAAAAACAATTGAAATTGTGAAGGGCATTTTTTAGATCCCGTTAAAACAATTGAATCGCGAATGACGCAATTTAAGCTACTGGATGTGCCTGACCGCCATTGCTGAAGCCAGCTTTGCAAGCCACCAGTACATGACGGCTAACTCTTTTACTTGCTCACTGGCTCGCCTATACTCGCTAATAACGTAACATGCAGTGACTGTCTAAAGAGCGTGAATTGAAGGCAATGCAGGCAGTTCAAGATGCGTTTCTGTCAATACGTTTCTCTCTTGCAAAGTCGCTGTGGCATTTAGGGTGAAACCTAGGGGCACCTTGCCAAAATTGTCGTAGTGGTCAGCGAGTCATACTTCACTGCACCATCTGTAGAGAGAGAGTCCCTTTGGATTCCGCGATTGCCTCGTCACAATTTGTTCCAAACATCTTCTTATATGATAGGATACCCGTATCACGCGTTTATTTAAACCATTTACGACCATGTCGACTCGTGTAAATGCAGTTCTATTAATTATATACATCCATATATGTTCGACAAAAAGCTGGCACCTATACAAGGACTGCTGTGTGAATTAAGGCTCAGACATTGTAGAGTACCAGTTCGACGTATCTTTGTGCAAATGCACACCGTGTAGACGCTGTGCATTCTATACCGCGCATTGATTCTCGGTTGTCTGTTACGTACATGCACAGTCTCAGAGAAAAACACTCGCAAAGAAAGGGCCAGTAATTTGCATATACCTGTAGCGGCGGTGGTGGCGGTGGTGGCGGCGGCGGAGGAGATGGCGGAGCTCGGTTGTCGGCGGACGGCGTGGCATCGAAGCCCATGGCACTGGCATCGTCATCGTCATCATCGTCTTGGGCCGTTTCATGAGGAGAACGGGGGGCAGGACCTTGAGGAAGACGTGCTTGACCCAGGGCGCCATCTTGTGCGTCGCCGGCGAGCGGAAGTTGACGTTGAGCACGGCGATGGTGACGAAGACGGAGAGGGAGACGAGCACCATGGTGAAGAGCAAGTACTTGCCGAGCAGGGGCACGGCCAGCGACGTGGGCGGGATGATCTCGGAGAGGAGCAGGAAGAAGACGCCCAGCGAGAGCATGATGGAGATGGAGAGCGAGACCTTCTCGCCGGAGTCCGAGGGCAGGTAGAAGACGAGCACGGAGAGGAAAGAGATGGCCACGCAGGGGATGATCAGGTTGACGGTGTAGAACAGGGTTTTGCGCCGCAGCGTGATGTTGAAGGTGATGTCCGGAAAGGGCTCCTCGCAGCACGAGTAGAACTTCTCCTTGCGCCGCGCGGGCACCGCCATGATGTCCCACTCGACGCTCAGGTAGAACTCGGACAGGTCGATGCCCACCGCGATGTCGTTGGAATCGTCGCGCTGGTGCTTGTGCTTCAGGTCGACCTGCGCATCGACTCTTGTTTATTATATAAAGGCCTTATTAGGTGCCTCGTCATACGTGATCAATGGCAGTTGGTGTCAATACGAGTCGCAGATAGGTGATACTTGTGATGTCACATGACATCATCTTATGACGTAGTCGCATGGCCATGGGAGGAGGGGGGGGGGGGGGCTGGCAATCCCAGAGTCCTGCTCGGTACAGAATGCTCGTGGTGTCTCCGGTTCCCAATCGTCGTGTAAGACCATGCCGCGCAAATCGTTCATGTGGAAAGATATCAATACATTCGACTCGGAAGGAAAAAAAAAAGTAAGGTGGCTTTCACCTTCGAGTTATCTCCAGAGGACGCGCTTTATCAGATTTATTATTATCTGTGCAAATCTACAGTTTCACTTCTTTGGTGCTTGAATTAGCGACTGAGCCTCGTTCAGAGACGCTGCTAATGACATATGTATATCAGCCCCATGAGCTCATTTACGGGAAGTCTGAAACTAATACGTATTCTGTATTATTATCAAGATGTAATTGTAGCGCATAGCGCTGCATACAAACACTGACCGTGTATCCGTCGTAGGTCCAGGATCCAAACTTCATAAAGCAGGTCTGCTGGTCAAATGGAAAATATTGCACGTCTATCTCACAGGAACTCTTGTAGATTGCGGGTGGTTTCCAGATGACGAGTCCATCCGAATGGAGAATGGCTTTGGTCATGATGGTTACCTCGTAGTTGCCGTCAGCACTGCCCAAGAAAACGTGCACAGTGGCGACACAAACGTTATCAGAACGAGCGCCGCAATCTCGCAGTGTCCAAAACAGTCAAGTGGCATCGTACAAAAAGCATCGACAGTTGTGCAAAGCTCTAACACAGAATAGTCTTATGGCGTACAAGTTACTTCAACGAACAAGTGACAAACCAGAAATTTGATGAATCTCATTCGAGCCATCCTGTAGTTTTTTTTACTGTCGTAACAACTTATGAAACCGTCACCATTAGGGCTTGCCTAACCATAAGAAAGGAAGAAGGCGCCAAGTAGAATTAACCGGGTGAATAAACTTAAGGTTTTTGAAACGAAAAATAATCATCAAGGCTATACAGAAGACAAAAATTGAAGGCTCAATCCTCAGCAGTAAGCATGTTTCGTATTTAAATTTAGAGACGTGCACATGTTTTCACGTATATACATGGTACTATACTGCACGTGAGGAAATGGAGAAGAGAAAGTCTATATAACCAATTCGGAACAACCTTGGAAACAGGAAACAGAACTTCTCATTTCAATTTCTTATTTTATATTATATCCTATCCAGCTCGAATGACAGGGGGAGGGCTCGATACTGCTTTGATTTGTAATGTTGGGAACATAAGCAGGATGCGTACTCTTTTGAGTTTTATTGCCCGGTACATTAAAGCATGATTTCTCAAAGTGGTTTCTGCAGAGCGTAGAAGTTCGGCGGGTCCCTCCTCGATGCACCACGGGACACCGATAATTTTTTTTCCTGGCTCCGCACTCGCCAAGTCACTCAGATGGTGAAACCGATGTGTGATCGGTTTAAGGAACCACTAATAATCACGCCCTAGAGTTCATAGGCACATCTCGTCGCATAACAGAAACACGCGAGGTGCGCAATAAATTTGGCCAGTGGCTTGAAGCCAACCAGACTCCAGAAACGGGCAGCGTGGTTAAGCTACTGCATTTGAATCTTGGAGGCCTTATATTAACCCCACGATCGCTTCCCCTGTTTGAAGGTAGGTGCCGAAGATAAGGCAGTCGACATGCTGATGCCATTTTCAGCTGCATATGCTTGTGAGCAAGAATTATCGACTCTATAGCCTATCGAAAAATAAGCGCAGGAATCGGCCGAAGAGAGCAGCCGACATGCGGCTGGCCTCGAATGTGACTGAGCCTCTCGATTTGTTGGTGCAGGGAAGGCGAGTTTAGTTGCATGTGAGTTGATCATTTCTTTATATACTCTTGCTTTTAACTTCATTGCAGGTGAATGCAGCGTGAGCCAAATGAAAAACGTTTGCATGAAAGCGCGCGAGGAGGAAGCCGGACGTTCTATATAACTTCTTTGGCACTTCATGGAGCTTAGTGAATTGCCTGGGACCAACATGCTTGAGGATCCCTATATTAAATGATCATCGAAATTGTTACGCATTAGGTTTATTGTAATGTCGTGTCTGCATTTTAGAATATTATAAGACGCCAAAAATACATTGGAATGTACCAATGTAATTAATTTGTACAAGCCAGCTCTCGGTTCAGTCAAAGTGGTGTCGTGACTGGGGGAATTTGTCGGGCCCGGAGCCATCCAAGGGTCAGGGCGAAGACGGGCCGAGGAGCCGGAGCTGATAACTTGAACGATTTATTTACACTATTTTACATGATGTTGAAGGTAGCGTGTTACATGGAGTAAGCATCATACTAGATGATGGAAGGAAGCTCTCCCTCCGAGCGTCTTGCGCTCGCGTTTTTATGCCCCCGAAGGGAGAAAGTCACACCGCCTCCTTTCCAACCCAGGAAGGGAGGAGAGGCCCGCCCAGTTCTCTGCCCGGCGAGGGTGTAACACACACAATACACGACACCACTGGCACAGTGCGAGAACGGGGAGTCGTACGCGCCGAGATGACTCTTCGAGGAGACATCGCTCGGGAAAGGCGCCATGGAACGTGAGGAATGTCCCCGAAGATGGATACAAAGCGCTCGGCTCATTGTCCGCTGAATGTTGACGACCCAAGCAATGACCACTCCTTCTAGGCAGCCCAGACAGCGAACAGCCCCCCCTCGGTAATCCGTCGGTCGTGCGTGCCCAAAGGGCTTTTTGGCAAGACGAGCCGACGACTCTAAGGAATTCGCAGTACTACTGCTGTGTTGTTGCCGATTCTGGACGTCTCAGGACGCGCTGCGAAGCCGGAACCATTCCACGCGTCCAAGCGGCGCCCAGACATGGGGGCCGATCACAACAGCTCGTCCGCCGCCGGGAAAAGGACTCGTAGATGGGCAGCCCAACGCTGCACCTTGAAGAGGCCTGGCAGCGCAGCAGCTCTGGAACGGCTGCGGCTCAGGTTTTCTCTCTCGCTCAAGTGGGGTCAGCAGGTCCGTAAGTAGTGCTTCTCCGTCGAAGGGGCCCCCGCAGGTCGAAGGCTGGGACTGACATTAGTGATCAAATCCGCACAGTACCCAAGCAGCGACAAGGCGGTACACCACCCCTCCCGAGATATGCCAGGCTACTGAACTCTTAGCCCGTTGTCGGCATAAAAGCAGCCACACTAGAACGTTGCTCGGAACGTCCCTAAACAAAGCAATATGGCAACGCTCCTAAAGTTTTGAAGAATTTACCTTAAATAAATTGCACTCAAGCCGCAAGTCGCATAGCTTTGAGGCAAATGGCGAGTGAGAAGTGAGAAGGTCGGGAAACTCAACTAACAAATTATATCCCTTTCTCAACGTCTGGCCTTGGCAGGCAGACTAAGTAACAGGTTCACCATGCAGTAAAGGTTAAAAAAAAAAATCCAAAACGAAAAACGAAAAGATACACGGAATGACATAACAAAATAAAAACACTGGCTGTCGTAACTCAATCGGAATGCGCTTGCTCCTTATCACAGGAAGCCTCGGCTGAGAGCATCGGCATTTCCATTATCCCGCCCCTTTTTGTAGCGGATCTCAAAATTATGTTCTTGCAGTGCCAAACTCCATCTCAGTAGGCGGCCATTTTTAGGCGACATATTCCGAAGCCATGACAAGGGACAGTGATCTGTCTCGACAAGAAAGGGCGAGCCGGCCAAGTAGCACCGAAGCTTGTGAATAGCCCATACTAAGCATGCACACTCTTTCTCTGAGGTGCTATAAGCCTCCTCACGTGTTGAAAGCTTACGACTAATGAAAAGCACGGGGTGCTCCTCTCTACTTTCATCTCGCTGACTCAGAACAGCCCCAAGACCCCTTTCACTAGCGTCGCACTGAAGTACAAAAGGTCGGTTATAATCCGGAGCTCGTAAAATCGGTTGAGACGTCAGTGCTGCTTTCAAAGCCTGGAACGAACTTTCCCTTAACTCGTCCCACTGGACCTTAACGGGCTCTCCCTTCCTTAAACTGTCGGTCAGAGGACTGGCGATCTGTGAATAGTTGGGGATATAGTGTTGGTAATATCCAGTGAGGCCTAGAAAGGCCCTGATATCAGTTTTAGTGACAGGTCGGGGATAGTTCTCGATGGCGGCAAGTTTTACCTCGTGGGGCCGCCGGCATCCTCGCCCAACAATGTGCCCTAGATACTCTACTTCCGCCTGTCCCAATTGACACTTTTCTGCTTTAACAGTGAGGCCCGCGTTCCTTAAGCGCGTCAAGACGTCCCGCAAGTGGCTCAGGTGTTTTTCCCAGCTGTCCGAAAACACTGCAATGTCATCTAGATAAGGAACAGCGTAGTTCTCTGCTCCCGCCAGCACACGATCCATGAGCCGTGAAAAGCAAAAGGGCGCGTTTTTGAGCCCAAAACTCATGACCAGGGGTCGGAAAGTGCCCAAGGGGGAGATAAACGCTGCGTATTTACTGGCTCGTTCGGTCATAGGCACCTGCCAGTAGCCGCGTGTGAGGTCTAGCGTGGAGACGTACTGAGCCCTGCTGACAGTTTCCACTCTCTCCTCTACGTTGGGAATAGGGTACAGCTGGTCTCGCGTGACAGCATTCAGTTTCCGATAATCGATGCAGGGTCTCGGTTCCTTCCCGGGTGCTTCCACCAGTATTAGAGGGGAGGTGTACTCACTCTCCGACGGGACGATGACACCAATTTCCAACATTCTTTGAATCTCGCGTGCGAGAATTTCCCTTTGCCTGGGTGACACGCGATAAGGCCGTGAAAGAATGGGTTCCCTAGAAGTTAGTTCAATGTCGTGCTCAACTAAATCGGTTCTTCCTGGCCTGTCGACGAAAGCTCCCTCAAACTCGCGCAGTAGGTTCTCCAGTTCTCTTTTCTGTTCTGCATTCAAATTCGAGTTACTGGTGACCGTGTCTAGCAAGATGTCGAGGGACTGAGAATTAGAAGCCTGCCCGGGAAAAGGAAAATCTGTCTCTAATTCTTCCGGAACGTTAAGCGCGAGTTGAACTACTGCTGACCGCTGGTGGTAAGGTTTCATCAAGTTTGAATGGTAAATCTTTACCTCTTTCCGCCTTCCCGGTAGTTTGACCACATAATTGGTGTCCGACAACTTCTGCATAACCTTCGCAGGGCCCTCCCACTGAACCGCGAGCTTGTTCGCTTTAGATGATGCTAAAAGCATCACCTGATCTCCTTCTGAAAACGAACGTTGACGTGCGTTCTTATCGTACAGACGTTTTGCTTTAAGCTGCGCTATTGTCATGTTCGCCTCAACGAGTTCTCTGCAGGTCTGAAGTCGCCCGAGTAAGCCCAACACATACTCGATCACAGTGGGATCCTCACCTCTCCCTTCCCAAGATTCTCGCAGCATGCGAAGTGGGGTCCTTAGAGATCTCCCATATACTAGCTCAGCGGGACTAAAGCCGGTGGCCTCGTGCGGCACAGACCTCAGGGCAAACATGGTGGCTGGCAAGCATGCTTCCCAATCTTTCCGATTCTCGTAGCACAATGCCCGTAAGACCCTTTTGAGAACCGAGTGCCATGCTTCTACTGAATTGCTCTGAGGGTGTCTGACGGAACTGTGTATTATCCTAATGCCACACCTCTCCAAGAATGTGGTAGTTAGTGCGCTAGTAAACACACTGCCCTGGTCGCTCTGTAACTCTGACGGGAAGCCTACTCTCGAAAACACTGAAAGCAAAGCATCCACTATTTCTACAGATGACTGCTCCTTCAAGGGAACCGCCTCCGGGAATTTTGTGGCAGGACATATCAAGGTTAAGATGTAGCGGTACCCTGACTTTGTCACAGGCAGGGGGCCCACAACGTCCACGACAAGGCGGCGGAAAGGTTCACTAATGAGTGGCACCAACTTTAAGGGCGCTTTCTGCTGGTCGTGTGCTTTGCCTATTCTTTGGCACACATCGCAGGATTGCACATACCTCTCGGTATCCTTGAAACAATTGGGCCAATAAAACTCCCTAAGTAGACGAGTCTTCGTTTTCTTTTTGCCAAGATGGCCCGACCACCCGCCACCGTGACACAGCTCCAGTACTTTGGCTCGATATTTCTGTGGAACCACTAATTGATCATAGTGCACCCCCTTCGAGTCTTTGTACTGACGGTACAAAATTCCGGCGCGGCGGTGCAAAAAGACGTTCTTCCGCGCCAACCCCTCCTCCACCATATCGCTCAACTTTTGCAGCGTTTTATCCTCGGCCTGTTCCGCAGCGATAACCTCCGGGCTTACTTTCGATAGCTCCAAGAACCCGCCCATGCAAGGTGGCACGGAAAGAAGGTTAACTTCCTCGCTGGCCTCACTGGAACTCTTAAAGCTGCTTTCGCCATCGCTCGGGACGTTCTCCTGATTCGCGTCTGCCCTTGTTTCGTCGGGCCCTGTGCCTCTCTATTTTGGGAACTGCCGAGCTCCTTTGCGATCTCCTTTGCCTTAGACCGCGTTAGAGCATGTACAGTGTGTTCTCCAAAGCTCAGACCTTTCTTTCTTAACAGGTCCTCCGAGTGGTTAGAAAAAAGGTAACCGTACTGCTTCGGCAAACTTTGTGACACGGCAGCCTCTGTTTCCAGTTCTCCGAAGGGACCCTTGATGAGGACTTTGGCCACTGGCAGACACACACTGTCTTCCTGCGCTACCTGTCTGATCCACGCGCAGTCTCCGGTGAACCCATCCGCGGGCACGTAAGATGGGTGTATTACATCCATAGTGGCCGCGGAATCGCGTAGAACCCGGCAATTTTGCCCATTGACAGTCATCTCTCTTAAGTACGGTTCAAGTAACCTCATGTTCTCATCAGTATGGTTAAAAAGGGAGAAAACGAGTTTTTCCTTACGGCAACCCACTGCTAAGTGCCCCGGTTCATTACATCGATAGCACACAATGGGTTTCTTTGCCTCAAATGCTCTGTCGCGATTCTTATCCTGTTCTTTCTCTTTGCCAGCGCGTCCACTCATGGTCGATTCCCCGTGCGTGTCTTTTTCATTCGTCCCTCCTGGTGCAATAGGGGCATAACTGTTGCGCTCAGACTGCTTAAAATTCTCACGGTACGGTTTCTTTGTGGGTTTGTTGCGCTCTCTTATTTCCTCACGCCTCATGGTGTACTCTTCAGCCAGTTCTGCGGTACGCTCCAAATTCTTTTCCCCGGGCTGATCTAATACCCATAAGCGTGCTTCGTCACTTAGAACGTTCAGGAATTGCTCCGTGCAAATCAACTCGACTACCTTGTCATGGTCTCCAAAAGCTCCCTCGCCCTTAAGCCACTCAGTGAGATTGCACCTCAGACTGTATGCAAAATCGGCAAATGATTCACTGCTACGTTTGCTACTATTTCTGAAACGTCGTCGGAAAGCTTCAGCAGACAGCCGATACCTCTTTAGTAGCGCACGCTTTACAATATCGTAGTCATTCGCCTCCTCTCGCGGCAAACGAGCCAGTACATCCGCTGCCTCGCATGGAAGCACGGTCAAGAGCATTTGTGCCCATAACTCACGCTCAAACTTGCCTTCGCAACTTCTCTCAAAATTGACCAAAAATAACCCGATATCCTCTCCCATCTTAAAAGGATTCAGGAGGTCTTTTATTTTTGGTGCCTTACTTACTGGAGCATTGAGTGTTGCGCCTCCTGAGGTAGTTGCCCGAGCTATTTCTAAGTCTAGGCGCTTTTTCTCCAGTTCGTGCTTGCGCTCGCGCTCGCGTTCCTGCTCTTCTTTATGGCGCTCTTCCCTTTGGCGCTCGCGCTCGCGCTCCTGATCTTCCCTTTTTTTTTTTATATCCTCCCACAACTCCACGATCTCCTCGTCATCTCTGCTTGCCTCCATAGCCCTGATGACTTCCGCCTTTTTAAGATGTTTCCCGCAATCAATCCCGAATTCCCCGCATATCACGTCTAGGTCCGATCTGTGCAACTTTCTCCAAGCCATGGCCGCTACTTTTCTGCCGACAAGTTTCTCAAGGGAAAGCGTTGAAGCAAGGTTCCCGTGAACAGGCTTCCAACACTCTTGTTACCAGGAAGAACTAATTTAAGCCTGGCAACTCTCAAGGAGAAAAGGTCGTGCACTCACCAAGCCGGAGTCGAATTCCTGCGCAGATCATCCCACCGCTGCCATCCACTGTCGTGACTGGGGGAATTTGTCGGGCCCGGAGCCATCCAAGGGTCAGGGCGAAGACGGGCCGAGGAGCCGGAGCTGATAACTTGAACGATTTATTTACACTATTTTACATGATGTTGAAGGTAGCGTGTTACATGGAGTAAGCATCATACTAGATGATGGAAGGAAGCTCTCCCTCCGAGCGTCTTGCGCTCGCGTTTTTATGCCCCCGAAGGGAGAAAGTCACACCGCCTCCTTTCCAACCCAGGAAGGGAGGAGAGGCCCGCCCAGTTCTCTGCCCGGCGAGGGTGTAACACACACAATACACGACACCACTGGCACAGTGCGAGAACGGGGAGTCGTACGCGCCGAGATGACTCTTCGAGGAGACATCGCTCGGGAAAGGCGCCATGGAACGTGAGGAATGTCCCCGAAGATGGATACAAAGCGCTCGGCTCATTGTCCGCTGAATGTTGACGACCCAAGCAATGACCACTCCTTCTAGGCAGCCCAGACAGCGAACAGCCCCCCCTCGGTAATCCGTCGGTCGTGCGTGCCCAAAGGGCTTTTTGGCAAGACGAGCCGACGACTCTAAGGAATTCGCAGTACTACTGCTGTGTTGTTGCCGATTCTGGACGTCTCAGGACGCGCTGCGAAGCCGGAACCATTCCACGCGTCCAAGCGGCGCCCAGACATGGGGGCCGATCACAACAGTGGCGAGTCGTCAATGCTCAGCAACACAACCAACAAATAAACATAGGCGAAAATGGCTATCTTGGCATGACAAGAAATAGGGTCGTTATATAGTAATATTTACTTAATTGTCTGCGTAAGATACTGCTTCATTGTGACCTCCTGAATGCAGATCTATTCGTTTTTTGAAATATTCTATGGCATTCCGCTCAGAAAACGAGAAAAAATTGAGTTGAAAATATAAGCATGCATAAACAAAGATTGTTCACTGTGTAGCAAAGGGTTTTCGTTGCAGAAAAGAAAAGCTTCGAAGGCACTCACTTATTGTAAAGAACAATATCGGGCAGCCATATTTGTTCAGCCGGTACGTGGACTTTCGTCACTCCGCCATACTCTTCCGGGTCCCAGCGGAGCTTGTAGTCGTTCCACTCCTACACGGAAAGCGCGACCCGAATGGAGGCACTTCAGAAGAAATGCACGCTCTAAGGTGGCTGATGCCAGTTGAATTGTGAAAGGCCGCATTTTTATACGGTGCGTTTCCAAATGCTTTCGTACGTGGATTTTATAGAAACAGGGAGCGATTGATTGATTGATTGATTGATTGATTGATTGATTGATTGATTGATTGATTGATTGAGGAAGCTTGAGACAGTACTGGTTGAGCTTTCGCCCGGACCCACTTTTCCGGATCCTCCATAGCATCTTCTTAGTCCTCTCTAATACACTATGTAAGTTTCGGTGATGTCTAAAAAAGCATGAAGCGAAATAAAGGTTTTGTCATTATAGCCATTTGGCCATTAATCTCATGACAATCTAAATAATCCCCACAGAGAACTGAGCGCTCCTTGACTGTACTACATGATTAAGGAGAGAGCTCTGCGGCCAGCTGTATGATGTTTGCTTTTTGTTCTTTAGGAGCGATAAAAAAATATAGCATGGCTTACCTGCTCCACCCACACATTTGTTGTCATTATCTGATTCTTGAGGTTCTGAAAAGAGCCAAGGCGCATCTCAGAGCTTTCAAAAGCACACATTTTCGCGAGCGGCTGTGAGCGCCTACTAATGACCAATTAATGAACGACAAAGCAAGGCTTGTTAATTTAGCTGGTATAGTAATATGTATATGCCTTTGATTGTGTTATAAACAATGATTACACATGTGGGAATCATTTCGTTCTCGCTGACGCGTGTCTGCTGCCGACAAGGTGTCAGCCCAAAGACAAACGGTACTTACATTAACAAAATTGTGTACCTTCCCCCTCCCCCTAACGACTTCGCTTCCACGAAAAACATGAATGTGTGCCATGAATGTTTTCTCGCGCCTTTATATAACTACTCTTCCTTCCCAAGTCCCTAGTCGGGCGCTAGCAACTCAAGCAAGCAGACAGTAACCAATGGCCAGTGCGCTACTTAATTTAGCGCACTTATACGTGCTAGCTGTCGCCGTGTAGTCTGCGCTCTCTATTCCATGTTATCCCCTGATAGCTATAGGTATTGCACACAGTACCATCATTAGTGGGCGGGTGTCCTGGTAAATGTTTGCTGAACGGCCCTTGTGAGCATGTAAACCTATAGAGCCAGCCAACAGCTTGCAGCAGTGCGCGTTTTGCAGTGCCGATTACATTACAGTGCGTGCGCTGCAGAGGCGATCGATGGCGCAGCTAGCTCACCACGTCGATGAGCTGCGACAGGCGGAGGCCCATCTTGACCGTGAGCCGGTCCGAGTTGTTTCCCACGGGCCTGATGAGCGAGCTGTATCCGTTGATGAGGTCGTGGTACAGGCGCTTGGTGTCCGCGTTAGCCGCGCAGCTCGGCGTTCGCCAGCTGAGCAGCGCCACGATGAGCGCCGACAGCCGGAGGCGCCATGCCGGCCCGCCGCCCGCAGCGGCCGGAGGCGGCGGCACGCTTGTGGTCCTCGACGGTGTCTCGCCCATGGCACCAGCAGCAGCAACCTACGTGCTACGCCGCATGGCCCGCTGCTGGTGAGCGGGCGCCCGGCGGCCAAGCTGTCCCCGCGCCGGCGTTGCCGCCACCGCGTCGTCCGCTGCTCCGCCGGCGTGCTGTCGTCTCCGGCGACGCCCTCCCTCCTCCGACGCGCTCCGCATCCTCCTTCCGGACGAGGCCTCCTCTTCCGCAGGGTGAGGGAGCGACTTGGCCAACGGGCAATCTCGGGGATGCGCCGCGCTGCGGCAAGCCGGCAGGCGGCTGCGAAGCACTGTTGGAACACCACATTCTTTGCCCTCGGTTCGCAGGCGTGTCCGTCCGCGTCTCTGTATGTGTGTCTGGGAGGACGTGTAAACGTCGCGCAGCTCTCTCGCGCGCGTCATTTATCAAATGTGCAAACTCTAAATGAAGATGGAGAGCATAGCTGTGTGAAATCGCCAATAAAGCAAAACTTGTGAGGACGGTCTTCCAGCCTCGCGGTGTATTACTGCATTTTTTATTTGCTTTGCATTTCATGCTTCGCTCTCTAAAATCGATCGGCGCTACACCGAGGTAACGTTTACAGAGAAACAGAAATTTGCTTCTTTGATGGATGTCGTGCACTCACTTGTCCATTCCCACAGTTTTCACTTCTGTGTTTAGGTATTTTGTTATGGGCATTTTATTTGTAAAGTTATTGCTCAATAATGTCGGAAATAGATATGACACTATCAGTGTATGACCCTCACGTTTTGTTTTGTTTTTTTAACAGTGGCACACTTTTTTGTAAATTGGCATCTGCATGTTGAAACACATTTAACACAGCCCCAATCGAAAATGACGGCATTAGTTGACCGTTGTTTTTTTTTCGTAAATGTACAAATTCGTTTTCCCTAAGAATGTTTTATTTTTGACATAGACCCTCTACTTAGCGTTTATTGTAAACATTTTGCTGTTTTTTTTTCACTTCGCTAAGTGTTCGTCGCGTGTCACCACCTTTTTCGGTGTCAATTGGTTGTTGTTGGCCGTAACTGGCTATAATCTAGTGCTCCGCTCAACTGTCAAGTGCCCTCAGAGCGGGTCTGCCCGATCTGTCATCACGCTTTTCTAAACGTTTCCGGTATATTCGCAGCGGCCAAAGACGGATCGCCGCCACCGGCTGTCTCTCCTTCTTCTCCCGGATCTTCATCCTCCTCCTCCGTCGCCGGGATATGCGGGAGCAGAGGATCGATGGTGTGGATGGAGACGTGGAGAGAGGAGGGCGATGGCGTCGTGGCCGTTCCCCGGCGGCCGACGTGGTTCTCCATCCATGGCGGGGCCGGCGGAGCTGCTCGTCGCGGCTCTGCTCGCGCTCTGCGCGCCCCGCTGCTGCCTGGGGAACCCGGACGCGAAGAGGCTCTACGACGACCTCATGAGCAGCTACAACCGGCTCATCCGACCCGTGAGCAACAACTCGGACCGGCTCACCGTGCGCATGGGGCTCAAGCTGTCCCAACTCATCGATGTGGTAAGTCTCGCGACAGCTACCACGCCTACTCGTCTTCGAGCCGTAGGCTTGAGAAGGATTCTTTGTTGAAGTGTACAAACCCGTGTTGTGTCGCAGCTAGGGCGAAGGGAAGCGATGGTGTAACTTAGATGGGGTAAGGGGAGTGTTGCTTCGGCTTGAGGAGGGCAAGTGCCCCTTTTTGCACCTCTTGCCGACGTCCATGATACAAAGTGCTGGATCTGGGGTACAACGTGCGCAAATAAGAGATTACCAAAATGTTCTTTACCATGTCGTGAACTGTACTCGTTCTCAAGGTGTGGAGACAAAATGCCCTGGGAACTTATATGGATATTGTACCATCAATCCTACATTGTAACGTTAAAAAAAAAAAAAACTCAACGAAGCAGCCAGATAGGAAAAAATAAGCTAGAGACAGATGCTGAAGCCACAGTTTTATACTCGTGCTTGCAGATCGTCCCTTCTCTCGTACATGGCTAAGCTCTAGGGGCGAACAAAGCGGTAAGGTTTATCACGCCGTTGACTATCACTCTTGGCTGTACATCCTAGCTTACCACAACCTGTCACCAAGGGGCAGGTTGTGTCAGCAATGTTCTTTAACTGCCACATTAGTGTTGTATATGATATCATACGTGTCACTCAGCTCTGCACAATTTATATCAGCACACAAGCCAGCTCTACACAAAAGTGTTCTACACAAGTCACGCAATTTCCACACAAGTCAAAGCTCCGAAAGAATGTGGAAATAATGAACGAAATAATAGATGGTGACGAAAAATATAGAAGTGAATTCTTTAAGCACTCGTTTATTTGCTGCGATGCTTCGCTCAACAGCGTGATCACCATTTTCTCCATTTCAATTATCATCTTTCTTTCCTTGTAGAACCTAAAGAACCAGATTATGACAACCAACGTATGGGTCAACCAGGTAAGTACGAAAATCACGTTGCTCTTATTGCTCTGAAGACTCTAGCTGTACACGGCACATAACATGTTCGAACATTTATGGAGCACCAGGGAACAGTACGTAGCTTAAACGCATGACATGCACGATAGCGGTAACAGTCACTCGTGACTTGAAGAATATATCGTGTTTCACAAAGCAGTCATGCTAAATTAGGTACAAAAAAGTATATTTTTGTTTGTACCATCTTTTACATATTTATTCTGAATGAATGTGGCAATTTCACATACTGAGAGCAATAAATAGTTGCAGCACAGCTTTCTCAAAAGAATCACAGTTTTAATTTTTATACTCCCGTTACAGTTCGCGTTCGTGTAGTACTTGCACCTTGCACCAGAAATTTGCAAAGACACGCTGCTTTGTTAATGGCGTGCTTATCTGCAGTGTGAAGGTTCTATACAAAAGAACTAATATTCATTTAGGAAGGCGTTTAAGTACGCTTAGTGAACCATAAATTTTCTGAGCCCGCTAAGAAAAACCGGCTCGCCGGGTGCATATAAGGTTATCCTGAGTACGCCAATAATTCAACATAACGTCAGCGCTAATGATTTCTCTTGTGTTACCAATTTGTTCTACCTCTTCAGCACTGTAGACTCGTAGCGTAAAGGCCCCGTTTCGCTGTTTCCCGCAGGAATGGTCGGACCACAAGCTCAAGTGGGACCCGCAGGAGTACGGCGGAGTCACTGAACTATACGTACCTGCAGAACAAATCTGGCTCCCTGACATTGTTCTCTACAACAAGTGAGTCGCACATCACTCGCAATTTAACCTGCCGCAGCTCTGCGCATGCACCATACTTCGGCATGCAGCAAGTTAGGACTGCGTCTCGTCTCGTAACCGCTAATGCTCGCAGTGCTCAAGAGGCATTTTTTTTTCTTTCTTTTGTAGTACAAGAATTTTAGAACATAATTTGTGCTTTATTCGGCATTCGTGAGTTCCCTGCTGCTGTCACAACCTCACTGGAGCTGAATAGCGCCAGAAATAAGCTCTTGGAACTAATAAATGTGTGTTGCGTTGAGCGCATATAAGTGCTAAAGTAACCGCGGTGCCGAACCATGACAGTGAAACAACAAGAAGAATAAGGATGGGGTGGAAAACATTCGACAAGTATTCTCATATCATTATTGATAATCTACCGCTAACCCTCAAGAGGAAGGTATACAGCAGCTGCATCTTGCTCGTACTTACCTACGGAGCGGAAACCTGTAGGCTTCCAAAGAGGGTCCAGCTTAAAATGAAGACGACGCAGCGAGCGATGGAAAGGAAAATGATTGGTGTAACCTTAAGGGACAAGAAGAGAGCAGAGTGGGTCAGGGAACAAACCGGAGTTGAGGATATCTTAGCTGAAATCAAGAATAAATTGACATGGGCTGGGCATAGCACGTAGGCAGGATAACCGCTGGCCATCAAGGGTAACTGACGGAATTCCTAGAGAGGGCAAGTGAGTTAGAGGGAGACCAAAAGTTAGGTGGACAGATGAGATTAGAAAGCACGCAGGTGTAGCGTGGCAACGGAAAACACAAGACCGGGTTGATTAGCGGATCATGGGAGAGGCCCTTGCCCTGCACTAGGCATAGTCAGGCTGATGAGGATGAGATGCTGAAAGTAAAAATTCTACGTTGTATTGTGTGGTGAACCCTTGGCTTATGTCTGCCGCTAATGCCCAGTGCTGACGGCAACTACGAGGTGACCATCATGACGAAAGCCATAATTCACGAAGACGGTCGGGTGGTGTGGAACCCGCCGGCCATTTACAAGAGCTTTTGCCAAATCGACGTGCAGTACTTCCCGTTCGACAAGCAGGACTGCTTCATGAAGTTCGGATCCTGGACGTACGATGGATTCCAGGTGACTGGAGCTGGCATATTTTGCTTTATTTATTTACTTCAGCATACTGTAGCTTCGAATGGATGTCGCGAAAATGGTGGTAGTAGTAAATACGAAATTGCAATAACAAAAAACATACTGAACATGAATATCAGTGTTTAGTAACGCGTTCCGTTTCGCGATATACCTTTTTCATAATTGTAAAGCCAGATTTACTGTTATGCAGTTTGTCCTACTAATTGCGGCTTGCCACTCACTGCGAAAACCGTACTCAAGCGCAGATTACGTGCGCTACGACATGAGAAATGTAGATTCGGCTTTCTTGGCATAAACATGCACAATAGACAATGCCTAGCACGCAAAACTAGTAACTTGTCTTTACTTGAAGCACCACAGGTGGCCCTATTAATTGGGTGAACATGAAGTGTATAGGAAAACGCACCTGCGGTTTTGAAAAGCATGTTTGATTCCTTCGTGATTGAGATAGGTAAAAGACCAAAGTAAAACATGTCCTCACAGGAGTAGTTTAAAATTTACTGTAGATTGTTATAAGAGAGTTAGCGCAATGTCTACCGGTTTTTGAAAGCTGTAGCACCACTTAACGTGTATGCATTCAGGTTGACGTTTAGAGATACAGGACAGAGAATGCGCAGCAAGACACTACGAGGCAAATTCGCCTGGGTTACGGACTTATTCTAGGGAGCCGTGGCAGACCCACTTCGTTCGGCCAGGGCTAGAGGTCCAAAAAGGCCTCTTGGGCTAAGCGGAGCGTGTAGCGAGGATCCATGAAGTCCTAGAATAGGGACCCACCTTCTCGCTGTTTCCCCTTCTACCCCTTCTCCTGAATAACCAATAAAGTTTTTCCACCCACCACTCATCCCCATCTTGACGACTAAAAACCATCATTTACGATTAAACTAAGCCTTCTGAACATAGATGCTTCTGGTAACTGTGGTAGTTAACAATGAGAGCGGAGCCGGATAAAACGATGGGACAGCCAGAAAAGCTTCACTGATTGGACGCAGAACTTGGGTAAGGTCGCCTACTCTTGCCATGTTGAAGTTATTGAACGCCACTGCCATACCAGAAGGAAAGGCGATGTGCGTCGAGCCTACGCTTTGGCTAGCCACGATTATTCGCGGGGCGAGCGTAATTTATTTATTAACCATTTATTTATACATGTATCTACAGCAGCCTCTCAAGACATTGATGTAGCGTAAGGGGGGAGTGTGGAGTAAAAGCCAGGCGAAGCCGGCGAGCGTCACAGACGCCGACGCTTGGAGTAAGGTAGCCTTGTGGGGGTGTGTTAAGGCGTTGACAAAATTGCACTTTTTCTATAGGAAACGCAATGAATGTAACAGGCGCTTAGAAACGACGCGTTGAAGAAACTATCGCGGGTAGCACTGCCATGATGCATTCCTACATTTTACATGGTTTTACCAAGAACACCGCGAGGGGACAGTAGTAGATATAAAAAGCATATTTTTTACAAGCGGGGAAAGTATGATTGTGGTAAAGTGGATAGTGAGTGTGCCCGGCATCTGTTGTTGCCGACCCAGGGGTCATGGTTTAGACTCCCGTTGACGAAACTTCATTCTTTGTCGACTGGCTTTGCGTATTTTGACGTCATTTCCGTGACGGAAATACGTAACTGAAATCTTGGTGCATCCCGGCATAAAACACTATCGTGTTAAACATCTATATTCGTTCATTGATCAACAAGGAGCATGCTCGTATTTATTTATTCATTGGGTTCTGTCAGCCCGTGTAAAGTCATTCTCATCTCATGGCGTCCACACATCATTCGGCGTAGTCCGTGTACTCGCCACCGTGCGAAATACGACGCTGTTCCCGCGGTTGCACGTGGTAGTGAAAAATTACGCGTGTGCATGATATAAGGTACTCTGTCTCGTTTGGAACTGGACACGCTCGTCGGCGGACGTCTCTCGTGTGAAGTCCGCAGGGACGATTCCACTCGTGGTCGCGGACTCCTGTGGTGAGTCTAACGTCGGTGATGCCGCATTCGTGGTACATTGTGTGTGTTAGGTTGTTACTGCGTGTTTTATTGGCGTTATGTTGGGATATTTATCGAGATGCTGCAGTTATTTGTATGATTCGGCTGCCAAACTAACTGTTATGTAAAAGTCACTAATAATAAATGTACATGGTTCCCTTATACTATGCTTTTTACCGCGTCCCTAACCAAACTTACAATGGAAGTTGAAACTGAAAATGTGTTATATGTACACGCGTATGAGTTCACTGTGGTGCGTGTGCACATGTGCATGCCTGAACACCAATTTAGACAACCATTGCCAGTTGAACGCTGCCGTATAATCGTTCCAGGTGGACCTTAAGCACGTGAGCGAGATTCCAGACACAAACATCGTGCCGGTGGGCATCGACCTAACCGAGTTTTACCTGAGCGTCGAGTGGGACATCATGGCCGTGCCGGCCATGAGACGCGAGAAGTTTTACTCTTGCTGCGAGCAGCCGTACCCAGACATCACCTTCAACATCACGCTACGGCGCAAAACGCTCTTCTACACGGTCAACCTCATCATCCCCTGCGTCGGCATCTCCTGTCTATCCGTCCTGGTCTTCTACCTGCCTTCAGATTCCGGCGAAAAGGTCCCCCCCCCCCCCCCGATAACTTCATTACATTTCATCGAAAGTGAACGTATTTTGAATACATTGGCAATACTTGCGGTTAACTATAATGAATCTGGAA
This sequence comes from Rhipicephalus annulatus, assembly GCA_013436015.1. Lineage (NCBI taxonomy): Eukaryota > Metazoa > Arthropoda > Arachnida > Ixodida > Ixodidae > Rhipicephalus > Rhipicephalus annulatus. Next base: position 42,672 of record WOVY01010090.1, on the reverse strand, counting down.
GTTAGGAAATCCACATTACGTTAGAATGTGACTGCAATGACCCCACCGTATACAACCAACCATTATCTAATCATGTTTGAACCATTGTCGAAAACCTCTTTGTAAAAAAAATCCAACGAAAAGCCGAATCATCTTCGTTATATTACAGGCATTACTTCATTATATAAAATTATTTACTGCATCAGATGTCTTCGGTACGTAATTATGTCAATGTGGAACGAAGGAGACGGTGCTACAGACAACGCTAATGCTGTTGGCCACGAGATCGAGCGGAGTCGCCGCCTGCTCAGGGCGTAATGTTTGTGAAATGCCCTTACAGCGTGTGTAATCCTGTGTGTTATGCCTCATTTTATGAGGTGTAAAGATGCAAGTTCTAGACACCTAAGAACGCCCCTAAAAACGTAATCGGGATTAACAGTGTATGAGCGCGGACTAGAAAAACTGCACTTGTTTAAATGCGCAGGTGTCGCTGTCGATCTCGATCATGCTGTCGCTGACGTTCTTCTTCTTGGTGCTGGCCGAGATCATCCCGCCCACGTCGCTGGCCATGCCGCTACTCGGCAAATACCTCGTGTTCACCATGATACTGGTCACCGTCTCGGTACTGGTGACCATTGCCGTGCTCAACGTGCACTTCCGGTCGCCGTCGACGCACCGCATGGCGCCATGGGTGCGCCGACTCTTCGTGCACCTCATGCCGCGGCTGCTGCTCATGCGACCGCCGCAGTACCGCATAGAAGTGAGTAACGCCCCGCAGTTTCAAGCGAACGCCATGCGAGCAGAGCCTTGCTCATATAATATCTCTATAAAGCATTCGGCTACGAGTGCTCAACGCAGTATGGGATTGTGTATGCTATTAAATTTCTACTGAACGCCTATAGCTGCTGAATTTCTCGACATTTCATTTCATTTCCGCAAGTGATTGACATCCTAACTCAGCGAAAGTTTGGTTAGTCTCATCTTTATACTATTTCACTGCCTTCCTCTTGGCGTTGCTTCCTTAAGGTTCGCGTGCGCGCGCGCACACACACACACACACACATGCGCGCGCACACACGCACTCACACGCACGCACACACGCACGCGCACACACACACACATATATACACACACATATACACATACATATACACACACATATACACATACACACATATATACATACACACACATACATACATGCATACAAACACACATGTACACACACACACACATACATACATACATACATACATACATACATACATACATACATACATACATACATACATACAAACACATACACACACACACATATATTGTGTGTGTAAATCCAGAGCACTCAAACATAGACACGAATTTCCATACAGAAATGGGGAGGGGGGCCCTTATAGGGGCATTCATTGTCCAATTTGTTGAGAAGGATAAGCAGACAAATAACGTAATAGGGAGATTGCCCACGCGTGACGACTTGCAATCACCTGTTTTGCTCTGGTTACTATCCCTTTCTGCATTTGGGAGTAAGTTCTCAGCTGAATCAGAACGCAGCACGGCCGACACACGTGTGTACCTATGCGTTGCTTTATGGCATCAAGGGGCAGCGCTGCTGTTTCGCAGGTGGACGAAGGTTCCTCATCATCAGCCAAGTCGGCGCACCAAGGCAATGCGCACGTGGACGATTCTATGATCATGCCGGAGCCGCTGCTACTGGCACGACCGCAAGGGCTGCGCCAAGCAGACCCCGTGGTTGGAGACCAGCCGCCTGGGGACATCGAACGAGCAATCCACAATGCCATGTTCATCGCTCAGCACATTGATAACAATGACGACTTCGAAAGTGTAAGTGTAGTTTGCTGTCCAAGTTGTGCACTTGTTGAACATTCCATCTTGGCGCACGTTTAGTGCAAGCAGAAGTTGGAGGCGCCACATCATAGCTTATCGCTATATGTCATCCATTCCTAACACTGAACCATTTAGCAGCAAATCATCTGACTTGCCGTAGGATGCAAATCTTATGGCAGAGGGGTAACGCTTTTCTACACCATGTATGTCCACGGGTTCCCACGTTTGTCAACTAGTGTGCAAGAAACACTTAACTGCACTGAATAGCTTACTTGTCCAGTCGTCTAAGTGAAGAAATAGTCACATACATGCCGACAGTTCGCACAGAATTCAGGCGTTCTTACTCCAGCAACATCCAAACATCCGCAGAGTAGCAGACGATGATGATGATTTGCTGCTGTTCTCTTTTTAATGGGCGTCTGTACTTATAGCTGTAATGATGGATGGATGGATTCATATGGCTGTACCATTTAGATTGAGCTGCGGCTAACACCACTTAGCCGTAATACTTAGTGAACCACCAACTAGATTTATCTTTTTTTTTCTTTTAAATAGTGAAGTTGAAGACTGGTACTTTGCAGCGAAAGATTTAATTTTCACTCGTGCCTTGATTTTAGCCACCAATGAGATAATCTCCTTCTGGTTATTTCCACCCGCTTAAACTATACTTTGCTTTCTCTGTCCCTAAACTCTAGTGTTTTGAAAAACTCTGCGCCATCATCCAGAACTATAGGGTGAAGCCCTTTACAGAACACATATGACACAGGTTATAGGTAGCGCCACCAACAGCGAGCGGTTTAACAAGAGCGTGGACATGCACTAGTAGTTTTGTTTTGCCAACCGTCGCCTTGCACGTGCGCCGGTGATGTCACGCAGTAACGTACCTCTGTAAACGTCTATTAACGTGTGACATACCCACGAGTAAGGGATGATCCGAATCTAAAATAAAAGCATTCCTGGCGTAACCTCGAAAGCAACTATAACAACCGAGCAAAAGGGGTGACAAACAATAGCCTTCAGCGGATGCCAGTCGGGATATTTATTGTGCACGCCCGGCAAATGTTCTCTGATGCCGCAAAACTTGTCAGCTCTGCAACTCATGAGGGGGCCCTTGCCGACGTCAAAACACAGAAAATGTCGATTGGACCAGAGTACTCGGATGAGTAGACACCCTTACTTTAAAACCATCCAACTTAAAATATCCCATAGGCAACGCTATCAAACTACGCAAGCATCTCGAGTATCCAAATTTGGTGTCACGGGTGCTTTGAACAGCGTCGCTGTATTAGCGGCGAACCTGCCCCAAACTATCATCATCATGAGTAGCCAGGGCGTTGGAAAGGGAAGTGAGCATAAGGAGGAGAGACGTGATGGTACTCACGAGGCGGCATTCGAACCAGCGTACTCTCGATAACGGCACCCTCCATCCGAAGGCGAAGAGTCCTGGCCACTCTGCTATCCAGGCGCGGGCAGCAAGGGGTCGGAAAGGGAAGAGCGCGTGATGAAGAGAGGAGAAAGCATAGCACAGAAAGAATGAAAAAGAGAGAAACGGAGAGCGGTGAGGAAGCCGTGCATTTCGAAGCTAGACGTGTCGGTCGACGGGGAGTACGAGCGGCGACGGGCCCGTGCTTCTCTCGTCAAGCTTGCACAAGCTAGTGCAAACTGCCCGGAAGCACTTTACCTGCTCCCAATGCAACTCAGTTCTTTCCTGCCCGACTTGAACAACTAGAATTGGGGCAGCCACTAAAATAAAAGTAGACTGGTGTAAATATTCGAATGCTTGGAATATTCGAACAAATATTAATTACTGTATTCGAATGCGTTTCGATTAGAGTTTACATTATTGAAAATTTCGAAGTATTCAAAATGAACGAATCGGTGTGTATTAATTAGTCCGCATATACCTTCCTGTAAATGTCGTTTCGCTGCTGGAGTGGAGAAAGAGGCTTAAGATGGTTACACTAGTCCGCATGTAAGCCACTGTAACTTCACTGCAGTAAGTTTGTGCTTAGCCGTGAAAACACTCAATAAAAAAAATTACAGCATATTCACGGAGTGAATGATGATGAGTGCGCCGAAGCGACAGTCTGTCCGTGTGTCCATTTGTTCGTGCGTCTGGGCGCATGAAAGCATGGACGGACATACGGAAGCACGGACGGGCTCACGCATGGACGAACAGAAGCATGACGCGTGGACGAACGGACGGACGCATGGATGCATGGACACACGGACGGACGCTTCGCCCCACTCATCATGATTCACTCCGTGGATATGCTGTGAAAACCACTAACTCCATCTAGTTATATTATTTTCAAGGACATATACACACAATGCCATCTATTGAGCAACTCATGAACTAAAGGTGGCTACATACTACTAATACTTCTACTACTACTACTACAGAGGAGGCTATGACCCACGACCTAAGGAACTTCGCCCCTTAAAAAATCTGCATTACCGCGAAGCCCCCCTTTAAACTTAAATAAACATATTACCGTCACATCAATTCATCATTTTTCAAGTTCGTAAGCTGGTTTGTTATACCGGCTTATATCCTATAAGTATAGTAAATTTTAAATCGTAACATATTTTAGAAGTTATAACTTCGATCCATTCTATACCGAATGTCAAATCATGCTACTATTCAAAGTTGTTTCCACTTTCTTTGAACCAAAAAGAATGGGATTGAAATTTGCACAGGTCTTGTTTAATTTTTTTTTACTATTGTACAGGAAAGTTGGGTCATGACAAACATGCCTATTTCTCTTTATATTACGTTATATATACTACTTGAATTTGATTGAAAATTATTTGACCATTATCCCTATTTGCTTCGCATTTGCTTTGGACCTAAAATTCACTATTCACACAAGCCTGAATAAGAAGTATGCTTTTGTGCGACTGTTAGACACTGCCCGCTGGCAGCACCTCTCTTTTTGAGTGGAGTATCAAGTCTGCAGTGTTCCATGCTGCAGTCTAAGATGTCATTGCCTTTTGTCCTACATGAAATTCAAACCAAACCCCCTTTGATACACTTGCATCTATCTGTGCAGATCCGTGAGGATTGGAAGTACGTTGCCATGGTCCTGGATCGGCTCTTTCTTTGGCTCTTCACAATTGCATGTGTTGTTGGTACGGCAGGAATTTTTCTCCAGGCTCCTTCGCTCTACGACCAGACCGATCCCATTGATGTAAAGTTCTCGCAAGTAGCTCGCCGAATGAAGAAGGACTATCCCTGGACAGATGTCTGAATATAGCCCGTGCAAAGACAACTGGTTGGACAGCCCACAACGGGACGCATGAAGCCCTTTATAAGACCGCTCACGTTGCATGGCCGTCTTTACATACTTATAGCATCAACATGTGACCAACAAAGGCTACGACACTGTCAAGACTGGCAAATTACTTCCCATGTCAACTTGACAAGTTCCTTGACTGTCCAAAGCAGGAGACTGTGAAGATGTCCGACTGTACCTGCCAACATATAGTTCTAAGTGAGGATAAAAACTGACAAAAGCTACAACAAAAGAATAGGAACAGTGTATTCGTGATTAAGATAACCTGATTCTCAGAACTCACCATTGAACATTTTCCGTGAAAGGGGGATGTGATGATACCTTTAAAATTCAGGTTAGTACACCAAATACAATGTTAAATAAGAAATATTATGCGTTGTAAAAGTGGTGCAGCAACCTGCATGGGATCATGTACATGAAAAACAGCATAGCAGTACTATTGCTAGATACGAGACCGCAAAAGAGTAGGCTGCTGAACATACACATTGTGTCAGTGATTATTGAAAGACTGCACAGGCTCCATAGTTGTACACTCTATCTGGTCTATGGACCTGCGGTTGTATAGGTCTCCGACATTGGACAGCTATGCCGTACCAGTTTTAGTACTCACTTTTGTGTAAAGCACCCCCAGTGAAAAAAATGAATCACGTTCCTGTTTCCTTTTACATTTGTGCATTCTTCTCATTACACTGCAAACAGCCTCTTTATATCCACCATGCAAGCCTGTTTTTTACACACCTTTAACTTAACAGTAGCTCTATATACTGCTCACAGTCACCTAGCAGACTACTGAGGCCATAGCTATGACAGGCATATTCAAGCAATGTGTTAGGTCTTTTTGACCTGGTTACAGTCAGAACTATCTTGAGAAAGTAATGTGGCGGCTGTGTGCCCCATAGACCCAGCAAATCAAGGATGCAAGAGCAAGTTGCGACAACTTCTTATGTTGCTGGCCTGCTACCATATAAATAGATCACAAAAATTATAAGTCGCACTACAATCACTCCTAAAATTCATAGTTCAGGATATAAATTTCATAGAGATATGCAAAATTTATTTTAAAAATGAACAAGTCAAATTTTTCGCATATCGATTTCTTTTATGCGAGGAAGAACTTATCACAAATTTTCAAAGAGAAACACTAATGGCCTTGGGGCTCTTCAAGATAACCATGCTGCAATAGAGCAGCAGTGGTGGCACTAAAGCAGGTTCTATTTAGAAACAGTATAGAAAGGATTACTGTTGTGTTCTGTCATTTTTATAACAATCAGCTTTATCTAATTCAGGCTTGGTGTACCACTCGATGTACCCAACTTTTTTCTATTGGTAGCAACCAGTCATGTCAAAGGAAAAGCACGAGACAAGAAGTTTCGATTGAAGGCTCCTCCATGAACAGATTAAATTTGTGGAAGTGTGCTATGTATTGTTAAAGATGTTCAGTTTTGTAGAGAAGGCACATTTAATGGGATGTGACATGTTGCTCATAACTGCAACGGCAAAGAAATTCTATTTTCTAGTAATGTTTGCAGCCATAAAACTTGTATCAAATTGTTTTTATGCAGTAATGAAATATGATCACTCGCACAATAAATACACACCTAAATATGGCTAACCTCCCTGTCCTTCCTAATTTATTCCTCCTCCACCTAAATACAGTGCAATTATAAAGTCTCGTAACAACATATGCAAAGCAGCATAGTAACATCGTCAGAGACCACGAACACTGAACTATCAAGCTTATTATACCCTTACTTCATTCTGCAGAATGCTTATTGTACTCGGACAACTAGCTCTTGCAAACATAGCCTCAAACGTGTTTTTTAGTCTAGTTTCAAAGTAAACATGAGTACTCGCATAAGTTGGTAGCACCTTTGTCTCGGGGCAGCTTAAGAGGTACATAGACCACCATCTAGACTAGCACACTACAGGGAGCTTTCTCCCTGTAATATGACTATGCAGCCAAACCATGAAGCAACTGGACAAGTTACTGTTTCGTGTTGTACACTGGATTTCTCATGATACACAAATTTAGGGACAAGCACATGCCCGGGTGTGCCGCTGCCTAGGCAATATTGCGGCAATCGTACTGCTCCATTTGTTATCACATGCAGACCCTTGGTTTCAGCGAAGCACATCTCAATCCCACTGAAGTTTGAGCGTTAGTACTCTTATATCCAGCATGCTGCCGATTTCTTTTGTTTGTAGGTGGACACATTGATTTACATCAGAATTAATAATGCATTAGTTTTACATGTCACTAAAACATTAACAATTGTATATCATTATCGATTGCATGCACAACCACGAAAGCCAAAAATTTTTTTAATTCGACTGTCAGTGGTTCTTGTCACTTGCTTGCCACGAGTGTCCAACACATTATGCATTACAGGGAACTTGATTTTCTCACCAAATGTCACTTGTGCCTGAAGGGACTGTGGCAGCTTCAAAACGCACTGTTGATTTTTCGCAAAGCAACTTAGCATTTTACAATGTGTGCAGTGCAGAGGTGTCACTATCATTCACAATAACTTTAATTTTGCATAGCTGTTGGCTGATGATTGATATGTGGGGTTTAACGTTGCAAAACCACCGTATGAATATGAGAGATGCCGTGGTGCGGTAGTGGAGGGCTCCGGAAATTTCGACCTCCTAGGGTTCTTTAATGCGCACCCAAATCTGAGCCCACGGGCCTACAACATTTCCGCCTCCGTGCACAGCTGTTGGCTGAGCACACACTCATTAGCATTACATGAAGGTATGGAGTAACATAAATAAGGCTTTTCTACCAAGCAGGCCACTGCTAACTTGGTTTCACTCCATGAAAAATTAAACATGCTGGTATTGAGCATTCCAACACCCTTCATTATAGCTTGCAATGGGGACAATTGCAAAGGCTACTGACGGTTTCTACAACAGCTTGTGCACACTCTGCCTTTTCATTTTATTGTACTGTCCTCTGTCGTTTTCATAAGGCTTTGATATTGGGGCACTTTTAGAGCGCAAAGACAGACACACCACAAAGAAAGAGACTACATACACCAGAGCTTGTATGTGTTGTCTCTTTGTCGTGTGTCGGCGTTTGTGCTGTAGAAGTAGATGATTATGAGCAAACTAGGCCTAAAAGAAGTGTTACTGAAGCTCCTTTGATATTGGGGCCAGGAAAACTGCTGTAGCCAGAACGAAAGCTTCAAAGATGAAGGGATGTTTTTCGTCTTTTCTGATAAGGGAATGGTGCATACACCGTGCCATTGTGAAAGATTCAGATAAACAGAGGTGTACGTCTATAAAATTTGCCAGAAGATTCCACCTCACATATGTTAATTTGGAACCAAGACAGCGTGCAAATGGTTCGCAGAGTTGGTCGTTGTGAAGGGATATGTGAACTATGTACCTGCAGTGGTACACCGTAAGGCACATTCTTAGCTGCAGGAGCGTAGCCAAGGTGGGTGGTTCAAAACTTCGGAAAATTTTGAATTTAGCTTTGATATATATGTATGCACATATACAAACACGTGCCCCAACGTACATGGTTGAACCACATTCTGAAAAAGATTTTTGGTTACACCCCTGCTTAGCTGCATAGGAGAGACTTTAAAGGTAACATTTAACGGGACACTAGCAAGAAAGCAATCTTTTTTTTTTTCATATTAGTAAATTCCGTCATCACAATACCAAAATTGCCATGATTGCCACGAGATATGTGGTAAGCAAAAAAAAGTGCATTGAGAGCCAGGTTATGGCGACACTGCACTCGGGAGTTAATGCTATTGCTTTTGTCTGCGTATTATGGAGAAAATTTTTTAAGGAATGTAAAGAGTTATAGGGGATCATCTTATTAAATTTGCAAGTGAGACACTATTAATTACTTGAGTTACACAGTTTCTTCTGTCAAACAGTGCATACATGTAGCATGCCCATTTGCCACGGCTGCGCTGCCGAGGCAGTGCTAAAAAGATGCAAGCTGGCACCCCGTGTAGAGTTAACGCATTTTAGTTTCCCAAAATTAACTAGAGGGAACTCTAGTGCTGCAATCGTTCAGCCACCATGGAAATTAGTACACAAATTTGCTTAGCCTTTGTACTTGCAACCTTAACATGCACTTGTGGCTTTATTGTTTTCACTTTGTTTCGGATGAAAGGCTTCATGTTGCAAACTTCATGTTTTTTTAATTCGGGTTGCCAAGCCTAAAAGGTCAAGGTGAAGTGGAACTGCTGCAAAATTTGCATATTCTGAAAGTGGCTGCAGGTCATGAGTCACCAAATCAAATGACAAATTCGTGTACTACCCATCCTTTCCATGCAGGCTGAAGTGCCTACATTGCAGCTTCCATAGACGAAAGCACCAGATAAAAAAATTAATTTCTTTACAAGAGTTGTCTTGCAAATGGTAGGGAATGATTTAAAGAGGCAAAGCAAGTATACTCTAATTGTCAGGGCTTGTGCGTAGGTTTACTTCATGTGAACGAAACTAAATGCACCTGCAAATTTACGATGTCACTCTTCATTGGGCATATATATATATATGGCTTATTTACCAGCCCGTCAACACTACAGGAGTCTCGGGTGAAGAAAAACTTGTGCTAGTTCCAAAACAAGAGAATCTGGGCCACAGTGTCAAAGTCTGGAATAATATTTTATTGGCCTACTAGGCCTGGGTGGACGATTGGCTCTGGCCGTGGGAAGCGGAGCGGCGGCGACGGATCTTATCCTGCCTCTTCTCCTTGGCTTCCTTGGCCCTCTGTGCCAGGAGGCGGGCGTAGTCGGCAGCCTCCTCCTTACGCTTCTGGGTGCGCCTCTTCTTGAGGGCCACGCGACGGCGCTTGTGCTGCAGCATGGCGGGCGTGATGAGCCGCTGGATCTTGGGCGCCTTGGAGCGCTGCTTCTTGCCCTCCTTGAGGGGCAGAGGGCGACGCACAACATACTGCCTCACGTCGTCCTCTTTGGACAGGTTGTACAGCTTGCGGATCTTGCTGGCCCGCTTGGGTCCGAGGCGGCGCGGGAGAGTTGTGTCGGTCAGGCCAGGTATTTCCTGCTCGCCCTTCTTCTTGACCACCAAGCTGATAACGCTGAGGTTGGAGTCGACAATGCAGCCACGCACCGACTTGCGCTTGCGCTCGCCGGTACGCCTTGGCCGGTAGCACGAGTGGCCCTTGGACAGGAGCAGCCGCACACGTCCAGCGGTCAGCACACCCTGCTTCATGGGAAATCCCTGCTTGTCGTTGCCTCCAGAGATGCGCACCACGTAACCCTGCAAAGCAGAGGAACACAAGCTCGCAGTGTTTCAATTTGCAAGCTTCAATTCACAAGCCTCTTCATAACCTCTGATTATCACATAACTGGCAAACAAGTGAACAGGCAAACACTGCTAAGCTAATGACTAGGTACTAACATGAAAACATCCAGAAGCATTCTCAAGAGAAGAACGATACTGTAGAAAAGTGAAAGCTAAGTAATTTGACCCATACGAGAGTTGCAAAGCTAAGGATTGCGCAAAACAATGTACATGAGCTTTACGTTGTGAGTCCACTTTAAGCATATTATCCACGTGCAGTTACTACTGCTAAGTCATGAACAATGCATGCGTCACGTTTACATCAATACGATTTGACAAAGGTGAAAGACTTCCATTTCCCAGTAAATAGGCTGGTTCTTCTACACAATTTCTCATATATTAAAGTTTAATGTGAGGTTGCATGCAGTGCACACAGTAATTGAATAACCTTCGTAAGTGATCTTGAACTTTACATTGGTACCACACGCTGTACAATAGATTTCCACAATGTCAGACACAACAAACCTGTGACCAAATTCAACTTCATATATGCCATTCAGCCGATACCTATCACAGTTTACTTGTAAATTAATACCATAATGCTTTCTTTCCTTCCACACTATTCCCGTCTATTATCCTAGTTACAATCATTAAGATGTATTGTTAATGGAATACTTTTACAGTAGATTACCTTAACAATTTATACATAACAGAAATTAGACATCATGATGATGCAGCAGACATGACAAAGACAATGTGCAGAGTCCCATACTCTGTGACATATACCACACCTGTCGAATATGGGTGACAAGCGAAGCCTGCTGAAAAACAGGTCTCCAAGGGCGACTTCCATCACACTCCCATTGAACAGTAGCAAACTAGAAGTTCGCTGTAGCCAATACTGGTGGTAGTACTATTTGATGCTTTGCATTTCTATGGGCAGCTCCAGAGCTACACCAAACTCTTTCAGATTACTGAAATATTAATAAGTTCTTGATTTTTGCCCTATAGCACTACTGATGTGCTTTTTTCACACTTTATCTACTAGTTTGTGCACAGTATGAAAATTTCCAATCTCTGAGGTGTTAGAGCTACACCAAATAGCCAAGTCAGTGTTACTGATAAAGTTTCATAAATGAAAATTGACTGCTTGTTTCATAATTCAATGTACATCTTAACTCTTTCAGACCACTGACATATTGGTAAGCTCTTGATTTCTGTCCTACAGCACTACTGATGCACTTGTTTCACACTTTCTCTACTAGTTTACCGTATAAACGCGTGTAAGGGCCGCACCCGTGTACGGGCCGCACCCCGTTTTTATGACGCACATATTCGAAAAAAAAAATAAAAAATCGCGTAAGGGCCGCACCCACACTTTCATTAACCCACACGTATTCAAAACGCGCGCGTGCATGCAAGCTTTTGAACGTCGTCAATAGATGGCGCTAAAAACACAACCATCATCATCATCACTATCAAAGTTTACAGCGGTTTACAGGTGCGTCACTAGTATATTTTGTTTAACTTTCTTCGTGCTAAGGTGTTCATAAAGTTTGCTAAATATTTCAACTTTTTTATTAGGGTTCATACGCTCGTTACCTGAAGGTTAAACCGGGATTTTATCCTTCGTGCCTCGCACCACTATACAAACGCGCTCTCGATATCGGCATCAGCATCACCAACTTGTGCAGTTCAGCCGGCCATTTGTAGGAGTTGTGCACGCCGTATTGTCTCTCGTGCTTGTCTTCTGCCGAGTGTTCACGTTGTAGCACGATGGGCAAGCACCTGAATAGTTACACGGCTGGCTACAAGTTAAAGGTGGTGGAGTTTGCGCTTGAGCACGGGAAACGTGCCGCCGGCAGAAAATTCGACGTCGACGAAAAGTGTGTTCGAAGATGGTGCGCACAAAAGGAAGCTCTGGAAAACACGAACAGCAAAAAGCGCGCTTTCCGAGGAAAGCCATGCAAGTTTCCGGAACTAGAAGAAGAGTTGTTCCGATACGTGACAGAAGTGCGGAACGATGGATATGCACTAACTACAGACATGCTGCGCGTGAAGGCACTAGCCTTGGCACGTGCGAAGGATATACCAGCCGGGACTTTCAAGGCTAGCGCTGGCTGGGTGCGACGATTCCTGAAAAGGAAGGATCTCTCCTTTCGGCGAAGGACCACGTTGTGCCAGCGGCTGCCAGAAGACTACACCGATAAGGTGCTTAGTTTTCATAAAAATGTCATCGGCCTTCGCCATCAACATAATTATCTACTGTCGCAAATAGGGAACGCAGATCAAACTCCTGTGTGGTTTGACTGCCCGGAAAACTACACAGTCGAACTGAAAGGCAAAAAGAGCGTCGCCGTGCGGACCACCGGCGCTGAGCGCCAACGCTGCACAGTGATGCTTTGTGTGACCGCGGACGGGCGGAAGCTACCCCCGTACGTCGTATTGAAAAGAAAAAGAATTCCGAACGAAGTGTTCCCCAAGGGAGTCATAGTTCGAGCCCAAGAAAAGGGGTGGATGAACGATGACTTGGTGCTCGACTGGGTGAAGTGTGTTTGGCAAAACCGACCAGGAGCGCTGTTAGCCAAACGGTCACTTTTAGTATTAGACAGTTTCCGCGGTCACCTTACCGACAAGGTGAATGAACAGCTGCGCCGTGTCGGCACAGACATGGCCGTGATTCCGGGCGGCCTCACTGGAATGCTGCAGCCTTTGGACGTCAGCGTTAATCGACCTTTTAAGGTGGAATTCAGAAGGCTGTACACGGAATGGATGGCAAGCGGCAGCCACGAGCAGACGCCGACCGGACGGCTGAAGAGGGCACCGCTTGCGACTGTTCTCGGTTGGGTACTGTCGGCGTGGAACTCAGTCTTGACGGACGTTGTGACCAGAAGCTTTAAAGTCACCGGCATATCAAACAGCTTGGATGGCGCGGAAGATGACTGCTTGTGGGAGGACGGTGCTCCGCAACACACCATCTCGGACACCGAGTCTGAGGACTCGTTGAGCGACGACGATTAAGCACATATGCTGTATGCTGCAATAAACGTTCTTCGTTCGCTAGCTGGTACGTTTTTTTCTTTTGCTTCAAAAAAAAAATGCACGTTGCGTGTATGGGCCGCACCCTGAAAATCGGCCCTCATTTCTTGAAAAAAAAAGTGCGGCCCTTACACGCGTTTATACGGTATGCGCAGTAATATGAAAATTTCACATCTCTGAGGTTTTCCCAGCATCTCGTGCATATTTCTAGATGCGTATCTTTTTATTTTCATGCTGTCCTCATTAAAGGCTAATTTAAGTGACTACTGAACGTGCCCAGTTGGTGTATGGTTTATACTTTGCATGACAACAGTTCCCATTCCAAATGTGAAACTGCAGCCCAATGCCATCCATTCTGCGAGTTGCTGCCATTTGTTGTATGCTTTTTGTACGTTTTCTTTTTACATATTGTTGTCATCGCTAGACATACACTGCTAAGCAATAAGAGTGCTCCTAATGTAAGCAGTACAGATTGATTGATTGATTTGTGGGGTTTAACGTCCCAAAACCACCATTTGATTATGAGAGACGCCGTAGTGGAGGGCTCCGGAAATTTTGACCACCTGGGGTTCTTTAACGTGCACCCAAATCTGAGTACACGGGCCTACAACATTTCCGCCTCCATCGGAAATGCAGCCGCCGCAGCCGGGAATCGAACCCGCGACCTGCGGGTCAGCAGCCAAGTACCTTAGCCACTAGACCACCGCGGCGGGGCAATGTAAGCAGTACAGCAAAAGCTCAATAATCAGGACAATTGAATAATTCAAAAGCGTTTCTTGGTGCCAGCGAGCATCAAGCTCGTTAATTCAGTTACATCTAACCACGACCCGGTTAGTTCAGCTGATCCTCTGTACACGCCAAACATGAGGTACTACGAATGTGTGATGTAAATGAGCAAGAACTGGGTTCGCAGACAACCGAAGTGACGCACTGCTATCCACACACAGATCCAGCACTCGGCAGCTTCATTTTACTTGATGCAACATGTACATTTTGTCAAAATACTCAAGCATGGTGTAAGCTATTGATGAAAAGCTTTCAGCCACGGTCAATATTCAGACATAAAATTCGTTTGCTACAGTTATTTGTCGGCAATTTTACCTACAAAAACAATCCTCACATGCGTATGATGGTGCTGGCAGTATTTTACAAGAGAGAAATGCGGAATGCATTTTGGACTAATTAAACATGGGAGTTTGATACTGTGGTCGCATTGAGCACAAATTCACAAGATTACTGAAATTGCATATTTTACACTGCTCTTATGCCAAACAAGAGCAGGGTTTAAAGTGAAAGTGGATTTGCTCACTGTTTTCTCGACATTTCTGATAATTTGGAATTCGTACATTAATTTGTGGTCCCATGGTCCCACTATACCGAATTAAGCTTTTACTGAACAATGCAATCTATATTCAAAGCGACTTGCATACCAATTTTTAAGGTGCAAAGAGTAATTACAAAATTATTTGAATGTATTGCATGTTCAAGAGCTTTCAAGTTATATCACTGACATGTCAAGAAAATCGAGACGGCACTGCATGGACACTCATACACAGCTGTTCAGGCGGAACGGTTTTCCATGCCAAACTACACGAAACAAACATTTGGTATGTACTTAAAGCTGTGGCTTTGATAAAATGCAAAATGCTTGACTGTTTCCAATGGGGTTGACAATCGTGTAGGTCGAATTGACAACTGCTTTCCAACCTTACTTTTTAAAAATGGGGCAACCTCATGTTATGAACATATTGCGCACTGCAGAAACAGCATGATTTGTTCAAACTTCACTCTTCACGCAGTTGAACATCCTCAAACTACTAAGGCTAAAAGTCAATTCAGTCCAATAACAATGTGTTCAATCGCACGGACAACTATGTGAGCAGTCAACAAGGTCCCGAAGCTATTTTAGTACTCCTGGACAATAAGTTCGCCGTAAATATAAAGCGCTCTAACGTGGTCTAGGTAAGCGGGCACAGATCATGTCAGCGCCATATTAGACAGCGTGCATTTCACGTCCCACGAATCCGACGATCGTACACATGTCAGCTAGACGGAGCACATGTCATGAAAACATCGTTATTCTGCTTCAGCTTCTCACTGCCACTAAGTTCATGTTTTCATCACAATGAACACAACTTGTTCGACTAAACAGTAACGGCTAAAGCAAGAAATTTCAATGTGAAATCGAACTCACCTTCCACTCATCACCGAGACCGTCGGCCTCGACCTCCTGGCCCATTCGCTTCTCGTAGAAAATGCGCACTTTTTTCTCATCGTCAACTTCGATGAGTTTCTGGCAGCCAGTGGCTGGGTAGGAGATGTTCAGCTAAATAGCAGCGGGAGGACA
This sequence comes from Rhipicephalus annulatus, assembly GCA_013436015.1. Lineage (NCBI taxonomy): Eukaryota > Metazoa > Arthropoda > Arachnida > Ixodida > Ixodidae > Rhipicephalus > Rhipicephalus annulatus. Next base: position 26,898 of record WOVY01010090.1, on the reverse strand, counting down.
AAAAATAAAGGAAGAATTAGCCTACAGTCATTGAACTGTGGTGCGCTACACGCACTGCCCGACAGGCACACGTCGGCAAGCGCGATACCTAACCACTCCAATGTAAGACAACTCATTTTTACAAGCCGTCGCACTTCTCAGCTTCCTTCGGCAGCGACTCGATTGCCGTAGCTTGACAATTCGAGCATCGGTGAACTTGCTTAAACCAACATCAACCACACCGTCCGGCACAGACCCAGTCCGGCAATCCGAGAAATCAGAGTTCTAAACATTACAATTCATGTAGAAATTAATGTCATTTAACCTACGCCACTTCCAAGATGTTATGTGGAACACTATTTTAATCGCAAATGATCTTATTGACCATTAAATAATTCCAAATTCTCACCTTCATCTCGCTTGCATTCACGCGGAACGCGTACCCAGACTAGGAAAGGAATAAAAGTACATTTGCTTTTCACGCCTTAAAGCAAAAAATTCGCAGAGGGCGCTACCAGCCATACTTTATTTATAGAAAAGTAACAAGTGTTTATGACGTTTACGCATCACTGAATATTTACTCAATTATTACACAAAATAATATTGTTGTTTGCAATGTGCATACAAGTATAAAGTAATCATTTTAATGTTTATTTGATTTATAACTTTATACGCAGTTACACGCAAAACATGTGTGCTGTTAATTAATATGGTTCACTCTAATATGGTTGTAGGTTCTATGGCTTATTAATGAGTGCATTTACAGACAGTACTGATTGTTCTCGTCTTTTGAATCAGGGACATATCGCTCCCGATAACGGCGGCTCAATTTTCGTACGCGACGTCCCTGGTGGAGGCTGCGGTAAGTGGCGATACTTCCGCTGTCTCCGATGCACTGGGGGATCGCCGTGTTGATTATTTATGTTGGATCTTCACTGAAGCCGCATTCTGAATTATAGCGCAATCGTTTAGGAATCTGAGCAAATCCCGCAAGGCTTGCCCTTCCGAGTTCCAGCTTGCGTTCCCTCCTCCACTCATCGGTGACCCGGACGCTGGGAGATCTCGGCAGGAGATCGGCCGAGGTCCGTGGCGGTGCTTTGCGTTCGAGCTTGTTTGCTCTCCGGCTACTCTCGGTTTGGACGAACGGTCGCGATCCCGCATGCGTGCTCCGTTTCACAGCTGATGTTGGACGAGAGGGCGACCGCCGTGCTTTCTGTGACGTGCGGCCGCCCCGAAGGTGTGGTCAGTGGGATGGAGGTTCTCCACACGGCCGAGTTGTGAGGTCCTGGCACTGAGGCTTATCGCCATATTGGCGTGCGGCTCATCCGAGATGCCACTTTAGCGCATCGCGCAATGGAAGAAACCAAGATCATCTACCACATCGACGACGAGGAGACCCCGTACCTCGTCAAGGTGCCCGTGCCACCCGAGCGCGTGACGCTCGCCGACTTCAAGAATGTCCTCAACAGGCCCAACTTCAAGTTCTTCTTCAAGTCGATGGACGATGATTTCGGGTAAGCTAGCGCACTCCGTCAAAAAAAGGCTCCCCAATTTTAAAGATGAGGAAAAGCGCGCGTGCACTGTTTGTGCGGTGCACGTGAGCACCTGCCGCTCATAGATCCGTGAGTAATGACGGGCCCGCCTTTGTTGTCTGCACTGACGCCGTTCACGGAGATCGGTGCTTTCCGCGCAAGTCGCAGCTATGTGCGCCTTGGACAGCATCGAAGTTTGGAAAGCCGTGCAAGTTACAGACTTTACTCAGACAGCCTTCCTGACAAAAATGTTCTCTTGCAGCATCTATTGCCGCAAATTACATGGAAAAGGACGAGCCGAAAGTCGCCCGATTCGATATTAGCTCATTCAATAACTATTTCCTGTGGTTGCCCTATCAGTCTGTACCGATGTTGCTTTTACAGCTTTTGACAGATGATACATCCGCAAAGTTAGGTATTATTTCTGCTTGGTACCGTCGTCACACGGACACCGATCGTGATCAGAGTCGATCAGAATTAGGCTCAATCTGAATTAGGTTAGTACTACGAGGTCAGACTAATCGCAATCTGCGTGCAATGTCTGGCTATCGTCAGCGCCGAACTGATACCAGTGACGCACGGACACTTCTGATCTCGATCAAGAAGGCTCGTCCTGATCGAATTTCTTCATCTCGATCGTCAATGGTCGCTGCTACATGGTCCAAGCTAGTTTGTATCGATACCGGTGTCACACGACCACTTTCATTTGCGATCAGCATATAGTTTGCTGCAGTACATGATTCTTGAACCTCACGGCCGGTCCGGATCGAAAGCCCGCTCACTTACCGTTGTGCGTTCGGGATCATGCAATCTCGATCTGGCTCCCAGATCGCTATTTGTTGGGCGTTTGCGGCAAACTCAATACCGATTAGTTTTGATCGCTTAGCAGCGATCATTTTTCATCGCGATCAAAACTGCCCGTGTGCCACTGGTATACGTTCACAAAACACTGCATCAACTATGTGCATATCGAAATAGAAAAAGGGGGCTCAATGTGTTCGGGCAAATCTTGTGAAAAGCTGCTTTTTGATATACTCTTACCGCGCCATACAGTTTCTTTACTTGGGTAGGACAAGAAAAGGGAAAGCAATTACAGCATGTGACAAATCCAAACTGTGCTCATACTTGACAGTTTCTAAACATTTTTGCAATGGTCAATTCTTGAGGCAGTGAACTCCTTTAATGAAGCCATTTCATGGTCACTTGGAAATGTGTTGCAGGACCCCTTTAAATTGGAAAGTTTGTAAAATTGAGAAGGCGATCTTCCGGTCCTTCAGAATGTAAAATTGTAATGTAGGACATTTTATTTGCCGCTATCACATGCCTGCCTGTCTGAAAAGTCCGCGAAGGCACACGGAACATGAAGCCACCCATGTGCGGGCGATACAGACGAGGGGGACCATCACGTAAAGCTATGACAAGCCACCGATATGAAAGAATGGGTAGGTCGATGCAGTGACTGTGCGAGCAGGCAGGGTAAGAAAGTTGTAAGGAGGTGATCAGTACCATCTGTCACACAAATCATTGCATCAAAAAGAAAAACAACCACCATATTCTTGTGGGTGCATTTGCAGGGCAATAATCCACCACCAACCCTTTTGTAAATTGGTACGTAAAAAAACTACCCACAGGTAAGTCAGTTGTTCCTTGCATGGGCATGGCGCGCAGCCTCGTCAAAATAAAACTTTAGGCTAGGGCGGCTAGATGTTTCAGCACGTTATTGTGCACTCCTGAAGAAACGCTGTCTCTACGAAAATTAGAAAAACATATTGCTGCTTTTTTACTAATATAATTCTGCAAAACGTTTGTTAGATTAGGTTCAGTGTTATCATTGTTTATTAATTCAAGTTGATAACAACATTGAAGTTAATGTATATCTACTGGGGAATGGAAAGTCGCATGTTATTACAGGAAGTTTGTAAAATTAGGTTTTATTAGGTAAAGTCTTAACTGTATTTCGTGTGGTGCTGCTGTTTCTGTATTCCGTGAAGTGGAAAAAGCGTGTCTCATTCGTAATGGTGCCATTATTTTTCGTGTAGCAATATAGGACTGGCCAGTGATGATCTGAGCAGTAAATTTAAATGATGCTTTCGAAACTACTGTAGTGGCATCTTCTTCTCTTCATATGCCCGGCTATAACTGATGTAAAAGACTTATGTACATTGTAACTGTAAACTGTAATAGCCCAAGCTAAACTGCATTCTCAGGGCCTCCCTATATTTTTTCTTTTTTGGAACTGCAGTTTTGAAAGAACAGTGAGCACTGAAATGTTGAGCTGTGCAAACAACAGTACTGTTGTGGGGAGACCTGGTTCCATTCTATCTCCTGTTAAAATTTCTGAGTGGGCACTTAAAAAAAAATGCAACCGCCTTTTTTTTAAACACATAGCATGAAGTAATCAATGGCCTGACTTTCCGAGTGTTTCCTTTTTTTGTTGGGCCTTTCACTTTATTTCAGTTAGGCAGAAATGTTAGAAGTTTAGGAACAATTTCAATATATCGATGTTTGCTTTGTCACTGAACTATTTGCACTTCGACTCAATCGTATTTGATACACGGGTTAAAAATGTAGTCTGCCTTGCACATGGTTGAAATTACACTTTGCTTAGCTGTGCGAATCCTTCAGATCTGTGTTATTTTCTTGTTTGCACAGGGTTGTAAAGGAAGAAATTGTTGAAGATGACTGCCGATTGCCTTGTTTCAATGGTCGTGTGGTCTCATGGGTGAGCGAAACTGTACATTATAGTGCCTATGCTCCTCTTCTTGTCCCAAATCGTTCATCTGCTTTTGAATGCTAGATAAATAAAATCAACAAAATGAATTAATTTAAAGCCTTCATGTTACTTAGCCATAGTTTGTTAACTTAGCTTCAAATACGCTGGATGCTTCTGGTGTTTGTACTCCTACAAAAAATGCACTGTCTGTGACAGCTGAAACTTCTCAGTGTTTAAATCTACAAGCTCCATTGTAGCTAGTGAACTGGAATAGTCACAAGTTTCTGTTGTCATTGAAGCCATGTGTGTCTTCCTACAATTACTTTCATTGGTATTCATCTGTAATCATTTCAGTGCCTTGTTATAATGGTTTTAATGTACATGCTATCAAAACACACATGCTCTGTAATGAACTGTGCCAGTAAATGCAACTGTGCTGCTGTTTTCTGATGTTCAAGTTCTGGACTGTACTTATATATGCAGTAGAGTGAGCGCAACAGTTAATTACTGCCCCTTTCGTGACGCTTTTCTTGTTTTTGTGTGTGTGTGTGTGTGTGTAAGGTTGATCACAGATATGTTACCACTTCAATGTCGAAATATGTAAAGGGTCAATTGTTCTCACAGCGTTTAGGTCTTGGGATACTGAACCGAAATTTCCTGACTGAGTTCACAGGGCATATCAACATGCTTTTTAGCTGGAGTTTTTTTCTTATGACCCTAAATGGCTAGTTGGCTCATTACTATAAATGGCCCCTTCTTAGCCAGTTCTGTAATTTCTCTGAATGGGTAAGAATGGAGACTCACTTTTAGATGATAGTTATAGCGCGAGAACAAAACGACGACACGGAGACAAGAAGGACACGAAAGACACGTGTCTCTCGCACTATAACTATCGTCATGCCATACCAACTAGCCCAAGCTGCCACACTTCTAAGTCACTTTTAGACTTTCAGGCAATAGGCACGCAATGCTTTGACACTATAGTGAAGAAGATGGAGTAGCATCGCTACTGGACATTAAGTTAAGGAAGAATGATTATCTGCATGCACGTCCATGTAATTAATGCAGTATCACTGCTTGTCCCTTAGGCACCAGTATTAAAAGGGGGGTGGCCATTACACTTCCTTAATTTTCGACATTAATGTGTCAAAAGGGCTTTGGTTAAAATATCAGTAAAAGGTGAGACTTGGCGTAGTGAAGTGACTTGAAATTTTTTATTCGTTCAACGTAGCAGCTTAAGTATGCATGGCGCGAGTTTTTCTGGGGTTGTGTGCTATCTGCGCTACAGGCAATGACATGGGGACAACTTGGTGTTTTATAAAGTGTAGCACTGATTTAGGCAATAATTTCATGGCTAACACTGTGTGCCCTATAATCTTTCAGCTTGTGTCAGCAGATGGGAGCAGCGTTGTGTCTGAAGGAACTGAAACACACCGGCCACGCCCATTTCCGTGAGTAACTTCTCATTTCACTGGCATTTGTTATTGCTTAATGAATAAATGCTGTTACAGGAGCTCCAGGTAACACATGCAATAAGCCTGAACGTCAACTCACTGCTACACACGACAGTGAGCTTATTATTAGTTATCGTATTTGTACCATTAGGTTCTTGCAGATTCTCTTTGTTATTGTGACGTTTCCTGGGCAGGGCTGCAGTGTAAGTACAAAGCAAGTTCCGAAATTGGTGCAGCTGTAGGTGCTGCATGCGAAAGCTTTTTTTATGTGTGGTCTCAATGTACATCAGAAAATATTGGGAATGTCAGGGTCAGTGTCGGAAGTTCTCAGGTGCAGTACTTACTAGCAGATTAAATTTTTACTGCATTTAAAAGGCCAGGCACCCTACTTTGAATGGATCTGACTCTCATTAAACCAAATGTAATAGTGGTTGATTCTCCTAGTAAAGTAAAACAGTCTGTGAATGATTGTCTCCTTTGTTCATTTTCCATCACTCTAGACCGCAGCTTACCCATTATAAAATGCACTGGTATGATAAACAGGACGAGTGTTTCCAAAGTGCACATGTCTACATAACATTGTCATGTACAACCAAGAGGGCTGCAGTTAGCGATAACTCGAGCCCATGTACACCATTATTTATGGAAATCAGTGAAAGCTGAGCATTAGTTTTTAATTTCATATATGCTATGTCTCTTTTAATTGAAACATCAACAAGAAGCAATAATTTGATACGTCTCTCATTGTTTAGTGCAAGAACAATCATTCAAACTAGGAGTCGTAAAAGCAGTAATTATGTTGTTGTTTTTTTCAGTGCAATCTTTACATTTGTAGTGTTGTATAGTGTCCTACATTTCTGATCTTGTACCTTGCAGCGATGCAGCAGAGACCAGCTTTACTGAGTCGGAGTCTGCCATTAGCTCCCACAAAGGTAAAACACTTATCTAACTGGATAAGTGAATTCATGTTTCAATTTCCTGCCAGCTCCAACATGTAAGGCAGAAACAAAAATGTCTATTTACTCCTTTTCTCTGTTATGTTATGGCTGTTCTATTTACTTTTCGTGTCACTTCACGAACTACTCCATCTAGTCTGGCTCTTGTAAGTATTGCATCTTCACATGTCATTTGTTTCTGCTGTCTTACTGTTTTTGGTGGGATTCCTGCACAGCGTATCTTCTCTTGGTGAGGCAAGCATAGTACAGTGAAGTAAAGCATTTGTTTAAATATATTGCTTTAACTTGATATTCAGTTACGCCCTAAAAGGCTATGGTGATCCTAAATTTCATTATATAGGCTTACTTTGATTTATTCCAAAGTTTTAAAAAATAAAAGCATTTCTGTTTCTTGATATATTAGTTACCTTGCAGTTTTGTTTATGTTGAAGTTGCTAGTATTTTCTAGGAAAAGCTGTATTAGTATTGCAGGGCATATGGCTTCCACCGTAAGTGTAATTGTTTTGATATCCTTTTTAATTAGGCAGAAAAAAAATGTGCATCTTTTTTTGAAAACCTCTGTTGCTTAGTGAAAGATAAATATTGCATTCTAGAAGTCAGTTTTCATGCTTGAATTCAGTGCTAGTATTTATGTATGATTTATTATTGGTTTATAACCCTAAGAAATTGAGTACAAAATTTAATCTTCTCAACTCACTACAGTAGCCAAGTGGGCAGGGTTGCATTGCCAAACTTGAAGTCCTACATTTGTTCCTCACTGCAGTAGTTGCATTTTAATGACAGTGGCATGTGGAAACGGTTGTTTAGTTGGATTTGGGTATGCACTGAAGGAAATTATTTATGTAATCATAGCTACTTTGCATTACAATGAGATTGGGGTCGTCACCCAAAACTTCATTTTATTTTAATTATAACATGTATTTACTCTACAGAGCACCACCACCACCATCAAAGAGGGCCTGGCCGTCATCGAGATAAAGGTGGGTAGCCGAAAGAACAAAGCTTCTAAACGAACCCATCATAATGTGTCATTGTATTTATTTAGTATACTTTTGCAGATGACAACCTGACAATTCAAGAATTTATCACTGGACTTTGTAATATAGTGCATACATAACACCTTTAGTTGTTCTGAAACATGTCATGTCTTTTGTCTGATGTAAAATCAACTCATTACCAGATGCGACCTTTAAGCACTTGTAAACCTTGGTGTGCCATTCACCTACTCTATAGTTTGTGGACAAAAGGTTGTACAACCAAGGTAATCACTGAATTTCTTGGCTTTCTAAGCACGTGAAGATACCTAAATATTACGAATTGTAGTTATACAATTCGTCATTTTGCCAAATATCAAGTTTCACTTTCTTATGCCATAGCCCTGCCGTGGTGGTCTAATGACTAAGGTACTCGGCTGCTGACCCGCAGGTCGCGGGATCAAATTCCGGCTGTGGCGACTGCATTTCCAGTGCAGGCAGAAATGTTGTAGGCCCGTGTGCTCAGATTTGAGTGCACGTTAAATAACCCCAAGTGGTCGAAATTTCCGGAGCCCTTTGCTACGGCGTCTCTCATAATCATGTAGTGGTGACGTTAAACCCCACATATCAATCAATCAATCAACTTTCTTATGCCGTATTTGGTTAAGCATTAGCGAGTGCTCTGGAGTGCTCTTAAGACTACCTTAGGCTGGTTCTTTTAGAGCATGACACTCTGACTCAAAGGGCTCCCGACTGCTCGGACCATGCCGCAAGGTGACATTTATTATTTTTTTATATTTATATTTGGCAAGCATTATGGGAGAAGTGCGAGTGCGCATTTCTAGCTTTTTAGGAGAAGGCCTTGCCAGGCACATATTACTTCATTTACGTGTATTTTCCGTGGAGTTTTTGAGCGTGTGTGGCAAGTTCACATCTACGAACCAAAAGTGCGCCATGTCAAGAAAGGGGCAGCTAGTAAAGGCAGAGAAAACGTCAATGTCGTTACAGCAGCTCGCAAACGAATGCATTGCAGCTATCAGCTCGAAAAAAGACGACGACAATGTATCGCCAGATTTATGTACTAAGCTCAGAAGGCTGTCGCTGCTTCCAGACATGTCGGAGGTGGCCACTGAACTGATCGGCCCAATCGCCCACGCAGTGCAGGAATGTTTACCCGGCGACTTCTCACGCTTACTGCACAGTGGCACTACTGGCACGCTGCTCTGAAATCGCAGGTGTATACAATATTTACACGGCCTCTCGCACTCTGATTGCGGGCTGCCTCGGCATCTGGCGACTCCAAGCCAAAGGAAGGGAGCAGCCAACCAAATATACCATCACTCTTTCTTGTGCCTTGGCACTTTGAAACTTCTGCATAATGTTGCAAGTGTTGCAATATTTGTAATAATCTAAGGCCATATTCTTCAGGAACAGGCTGCAAGGTTGAAATTTATATTCATATGTGGCCTAGTTGACTTTTTGTACAATTAACAGTTGTGTACCCATTCCTAGTCATTGCAACAAACTTATCTGGGGATCATAAAGCTTCATTGACACTTTGCTTTCCACAATTTCGTTGTTTGCTGTTGTGCAAGAACGTTTCTGCCATTAAGGCTTGCATATAATGGTTACTACAAATACCAGGTTGTCTTCTAGCTTGACTCCGTACATTTCAGGTGTCCTGATATAGCATTTAAGCATGTCCTTAGCTTTTCTTGGCTGGCCAGTTTGGTCCTTTATATCCTGCTAATAAACAAATAAGCAAAGCGTTGGTTGTGTTCTTCGTAGCCGGCCGTTCCAATGGACATGCAGCAGCTAAGCCAGGGGCAGCCTCGGTTCTAACCACCAGTGACATAGAAACCACAAGCTTCTTAGACTCTGAGGACGAGACTACCAGCCGGTAAGTTGTGTGTATTAATTTCTTCCTATCTCAAATAATTTGCCCAAAATACCGTGTATTAAAGGGACAATGAAGAGCAAAACGATTTTCTTGCATGTTAGTAAATTACAATTTCACAATCACGAAAACACCACTCTAATCGTGGCACAATGCTTGGTAAGCAAAAAAAAATGCACGAAAACAAAATGTCAGTGGAGACGCCACCTTATCCCTCACCAAACATCAGGACGTCATAAATTTTGAAGGGGTTTACCGCTTTCTAAATTGCTTCTAATTGATAGAAATGAAGTACATTGTCATCTGTGGGGGCTAGACACCTAGCATACAAAGTTTCAGAAAATTTCATGGAGCAAATATCGCTAAAATGCAAAAAATACATTTTGAAATTTATTACATTACATGTGGAGATTTCATCGCGAAATTTAAAAGTGGAGCTGCAACCTTGATTTTCACTGCTATTAATGAACTTATGACGGTGAAACTTATGGCATCAGAATTTTTAAGAGTGCAGTTTATCCATCTAAGCCAGGTCATTGTTCCTCTTTATTGTCCCTTTGAATACTTTGGCATATAGAAAATGTTTTCTGCATAGGAGCATTTAGTACAGTAGCTTAAATGCATTTTCTTGGCAATTTACGTAAGATACATTAAAAAAACATAAAGCTCAGTTCACTGATTGTTGATCCATAAGTGCATCGTTGTGGTATGTGTCTAATGGCAAATAGTGGTGTTTTTTTTCGAACTGTCGCTCTAATGACATTGTGCACCAACACTGTTATGAAAAACCTTGTAAATCATAGCACAAAAGTATTCAAGCTGCCATTTACTTTATGGTGGCTTTGTACAGCTGCATTGGCATGCTTGCGTTGTAGTCACGAAGGTTGCAAACTTTGCTGTGCAGCTTTCTTCCTCTGCACCAAACGAAAATAAGAGCAGCAAGGTGAGCCACAAGGCGGGAACGTTTGTTCTCAAAATTTACTAATACCAAATGCAGAAACTACAGTTGCACAATAACAATGGGCATCCCATAATAATCGTAAAAATGTGAGGTCCTATCTTTGAAATCGGAATTTAATTATACTTCTAGCAATTATTTTAAGGAACACTTTCAGTCTAGATAGCAATATCTTCAAAACTCAGGGCATAAACTTGCAACACAAATTTTGGAAGCAGCCCTTCCAAATTTTGGAACAAGCAATAAATATTTCCTTTTAATTAAATTATTTGCTTTTCTCAACAAAATACTAAGGTAATTAATAATGAACTACTTTGTATTCATTTACTTTTTGTCTTGTATTCTGAGGGTACTATCTCTTAATATCAACTAAATATTCATGTACGCATATGTTATGAAAATTGTGAATGACACCACACTGTGCACTGCCGCAACTGCTGTCTGGGTGATGTAGCCTAGTCAGGCACCTTTCGGGCCTTTTGCTGCGTCTCCTAAGACAATTGTAAATTGTTTTGAATAAAGTCTGAATGAAAATGAAATGAAAATTGAAGCATATCATACTCTAATATGACACCATTGGAATTTCAGTGATCCATACTATTACGAGTGAATTTATCGCCTAGTGTTTAGTCAATCATCCTAGACACTTCCTTGCAGAAGGCGCCAAGCACAGGTGTACTCTCTAAAGCAGCTTAGTACAAATGCATTGTTAACTTGTTACCCGTGTTTACTGTGAAAAAGGACAAGAGCAAAAGTTTCTCTTATTAATACGCTAAAAATCAATGGGTAGTAAGAGATAAAGTTTTAGGCAGCACTTTTAAATGGGAAGCTGCAACATATAGATGCCTTTTTATAATAAATATATCTGAATATGGCCTGATTGATTAGAGCCATATTTATCTTTGTCTTCTGAAAATGTTTCTTCCACCTCAGCATTTAACACTCCTTGATTTATGCTTTGCTAGGATTTCGACCACCACCGAGGAGAGTAGCGTGTCTCGAATTTATGCAAGGCACCGGCGTAGGCGGCGAAAGAAGATGCCTCCCATGAGTCGGGTGAGAAGTGTTTGATGATCTCGCAACTTGACATGACATATTGCCTGCTTACTGTGATTTGTGTGGCTCATTGAATATGGTTGGGCTGTTTAATTTTCTGCTGCTAGAAATTTTTATGGGGCTGTATTTAGTAATTTTCTGCCACTAAATATGCTTGTGGGGCTGTGTGTAGGATCGAGAACTTCGCATAACCAGAGTTCTCATGCCTTGTGTCAAGAATAATTTAAAATATTCTTAGAGAGACACAAGCAGGGTTATACATTTATTAAATGTATTTTTGCTTATATGAAGAATCGAAATTGAGACACTTCACACAGACTGTCAGTGGGCTAGGTAAGTGCATGATTGCTTACACTAAGCATAAAGTTGTGTCAGCATTATGTGTGCATGTCTACCTGTATGATTTCAGGCATTTAAGGTGCTGCATGCTGGTAAAAAACTATTACAGTAGTGCTGCATAAATTCACTGATTATGTAGGGCTACATCCTACAGCCTATCAACTAAGCTATGAACTCTAGGGCATAGCCAGTTTTTTGGGAGGAGAGGGGGAGCGGTTCAGCTACCGTCTGTAATATATAGTTGTCTGTGTGTTTTTATCTGTGTAGTAAAACCTCGTTGATACGTTTATAAAAAAAATGCGGGAGATAAACGTACGATCTGGGAAAACGTACGATCCGAATCCAGCAAAAATTGAGGCTGAGAAGTCCATATAGAGGTGAAAGGGCAAAAAACTCTAAAAAGAAAGAAACATTGTAATCTCCTGTTGCTGCCTCTCACCCATTGACAAGAAAAGCTGCATCAGTACACATTGTAGACCTTTGTTCGCATTTTAATTGTTTTTTGTGCAAGAGAAGCTTTGTAACTCTTCCAGCCCAGCAAGGGTTTGCGCAAAGTTAGCCGGTCAGCGCACTCTTTCGTTCTTGCCACTATCTTCTGGTGCTCGTTCCCGACCTCCTTCTCTGCATCGCCCTTACTGCCTCTGCGACAATCTCTTCAACAGTTTGCGGCTCGCAAGTCGGGACGCTGTCGTCTATCGGGATGAATTCGGCGAAGGGTGCATTGGCACCAGTGGAGGAGAACTCCCAATTGATGTTGTCATTTATGTCAGACACACACGTCACAGGGTCGTCTGCGCTGCGCTCTGTATGCTCCGCTGCAAGCTGCCACTGAAAAACGCACATCATGGAGCAATTGCTAACCGTTTCACTCTTCACACTGTCCCAAGTAGTGCTCCAGTAGTGCAAGGGCTTGCGCTTCCTCGACACCATGCTAGACGCAACTCTCTTGAATCGGGAACTACTGAAGTCTACTAGTAAGTCAATTGAAACTCCTTGAAGTAGCGACTATCACTTGCGACGATCTCGTTGGGCAACACTCGTTTCCAGTGTAGATTACCCTGCACCATTCATCACGGTTGCGCCAATGATGAACGCTGCAGTGTTATACAAGATGTGGTAATACTAGCACCGACCTTCAGCTTTCAGTTTTGATTTTATAACCATCCTAATTACAGTAGACTCTCAGTGAACAGAACCTGAAGGGACCGGTAAAGTATGTTGCATTTAACAGGAGTTCTGTTTAATGAGAGGTGAACATGGGTGCAGAATACAAGCCCTATACCAAGAATTGCAGTAGTTCCGTTTTAGCCGTAGTTCCGTTTAACAGATTTTCGTTTACTGAGAATCTACGGTATACAGTCAAACCTTGCTTGTCTGTGCCCGCTTTTAGTACACTAACAGTTAAAACGAAGTTGTGACAAATCCCTGACCAAGTCTCATAGAGTCTCGTAGAGCATTGCGGGTCGTGGGCACCGAGAAGCCTTGCTGTATTATGTCAACACGTGCACCGTATAGCAAGCGTGGTGTTGTTGTAACCATGCTGCATGCTTTTATTTAGCGACAACCCAAATGCGCTTCCGTTCATTGCCAGGACTGCTAGAGCATCACGGAGAGCACATTGCTTGTGGAAAGCTCGTCATTGCCCTACTTGCCGCATCTGTGCATGGCCTGAAAAGGAGAGGGTGTACTCTACAGCAAGCAGATCGGCAATCACAGTGTGCGATAAGTGAGCGAAGTGCTGCACGCAACTAGCCATGCAGTAAACAATCTGGCTCTCTACAACCGTACCGCATATAAAAAAGAAAACTGCGCCAGTTTTCGCTTAGAAGCAGACCACGGAACATTTGTACCACGCTGTGTATCCCGCAGTAGTTTCCAAATGCCCATTGGCGTCGCCACTGCATACTATCAGTGCGAGAGTGCGAAACTTTTGTGCACTTTGTTGGCGAAAATAAAGAAATGGCTTTGTGGTGGGCATTTTAGGCAATATTTCCCGTTGCACTGAGTTTGTTCCCTTGTTGGCGGCGATGGCGCATTGTAGTTGGTGGTTAATGTGTAGTGCGTTGAGTGCGTAGTTATGCCGCCGTCCCGCATGTGTGTATTAGCAGTGTTTCACTGTATTGTACATTTATCGCGTGTGTTTTCAGACTTCTTCAATCAGCAGCATCACGGACAGCACGCTGTCGTTAAACATCATCACTGTCACGTTAAACTTGGGTAAGCATAAGCTTTAGGTTATTGCTTTGATTTCTTAATATATAAAATTTGCAGTTATAACTAAAATTAATGTGCGTTTATTATGTTGTGTCACTAGTATGAAGAACTGCAGTTACGCATGGATACATAAAAAGGTCCCCCCTTTTTCTTTTTCAGACATTGGGCATTGTGCAAGGAAAATTCAATACACCTGAATTTCACTCTGTTTTTTTTTTATCTTGTAGATTCATGAAATGATAGAGGTGACTTCTAGCTAAGCATACCAAGTGCTTAGGGAGCCTGTGGTAACTAGGTCTTGGTATGCTTCTGGCATCTTAGGATGTACGTTTTCAGGCACTGTCCGCAGAGGGTTGTGCACCCAACAGCAAAGAAGTTTAAGGGACGTGGGCTCTATTGCAAACTGAAAGTGCAAACTGCTGCTTTGTTAGTGAATGTCACTTCATTTCTAGCAAAAAATTGTAGAGATTGCAAGAATAGGCTGGTACACTCGATTTGAGACTGTGTTCCTGGACAAAGCATGAATACAATTTTGTCAAAAATTTTGCATTCTGCAAGCTTTTGCTGGATGGCGTACCTTGTGCAGAAGTGTGCTAACTTTCTGTGCTATACTTGCAGATACGGTCAACTTCCTTGGGATTAGCATAGTGGGCCAATCGAACAAAGGTGGAGATGGTGGCATCTATGTGGGCTCTATCATGAAAGGGTGAGTACAGTACAACTTCCAACGCAATGAATGGCTCTTCATTGGTGAAGGTGAAACTGTGCGAGTCATTCACTACTTTTTTCCCTGCCCCATAACTTTGCAATACAGTAGTATATACAGGTGGATTGTAATTGATTGATATGTGGGGTTTTATGTCCCAAAACCACCATATCATTATGAGAGACGCCGTAGTGGAGGGCGCCGGAAATTTCGACCACCTAGGGTTCTCTAACGTGCACCCAAATCTGAGCACACGGGCCTACGACATTTCCACCTCCATCGGAAATGCAACCACCGCAGCTGGGACTCGATCCCGCGACCTGCGGGTCAATAGCCGAGTACCTTAGACACTAGACCACCGTGGCGGGGCTAGAGGTCCACTGTAGTTAATCGATATATGGTGAATACAGTCAAACCTCTTTAATACGTACCCGCTTAATATGTAACTGCGGTTTATACGTAGTAGCGAGGAATCCCCCGCCCTATCTCCATTGAACCCCATGTATTGGCTGACCGCTTAAGCCGTAGTCGCTTGTGGTGTTATGTACGGTTAGTACGTACTATTTTCGTTCTCTTTATCCATGCACAGGCCGAAAATCGGCAAAATTTCGTGCGCACAGACGGTCGATACACTCCATGTGGCGATCGGACAACAACCACCAGCGATAGTGACGTCACAACATGGCCACGATGACGTATTTTTTGCGCGTACGTCTGTTGCCGATCCCATTGTGCAAGAGCATGGCCTTCAAGATCGGTTTTTGGTAACCTAGGAATTCTCGATTGCTGGTCCCGGTAGGGGGTGCAAATTCGCTGTCGCTTTCAATCCAAGCCAAGTACGTATTCTCAACGGCTCCACAGCGTTAGAGTGTACTAGAACAAGGGGAGTGCCCGGACCGAGATCCAAAAAGTGAGGCCCAAACGGGGTCAAATCCGCTAGTGGCGCTGCGATCGGTAGTCTGTGACCTGTCGTCGTTTTAAGAGCCGTGCGCAGCTCCGCCGAAGTGGTCGAGGGGTAGAATGCTCGCATCCCACTAAAAGACCCAGGTTCGAATCACCGCTGTGACCATAGATTTTTTTTTAAATTTCACGTGTACAACTGTATTGTTGGCTTTTTTTTTTAAATATGCCTTCAGTTTCTACATATTGCTACAAAACATTACGCGAGATATGAAGTAAAGGAGAAAAAAACTGACAGCAAGCGCATTTATTTGCAGCGCCACCGCACGGGATTCAACGAAAACTTAAAAGCATAGCTTGCGAGATTTTAGCGAATAAAAGAGAGACGGTGTGCTTTCACTCGCCTGCGGTCGCCGCCCACTGGCTCGCTTAAAAAAGAAAAAAGAAAAACTGAAAGTAAAACGATTTTCAGTCGGCGGGAAGTCGCGAAGGTTTGAATACTGGTAAAGCAGCGATGTTCTGTCTGCTCGTAGTTTTCAGTGTTCCTCCTCACACTAACTGCGTAAGATATTGGCGTGTAACATTAATAAAGCTATCACGAGGTGTGCGGAAACAGACAGGTGAACGTGTTCATATTTTTGTGGCAGACGATAAAAAGCGCTGTCCGCAGTGCTCGTGCGCGAAACCTCATAGTTGCCGCAGCGGGGCTGGCGGTGTAGCCGAGCAGACGACACGCGTGTTCCCCTTCAGATGTGGACCCCTCTGTACAAGTGAGAGTCTCACGTCCCTGTTACACCTTTCGCAAATGAAACCAAAGCGGCAGGGCAACTGCTGTGTGCCCGGCTGCGGGGTTACCTACATAGGATCTACTGAAGGCAGTAAGTGTTCGCTATTCGCCGTTCCAACATCTCCGACCCTGAGGGAGAAATGGGAGTACACTTACGCTTGCCAAGAGGGCACATGAAAAGTTCAAGTGTGGTCTGCGAGGCACATTTCGAGCCGCATCATCTGCTTCGAGACTTCGTGCACATTATAGGCGGTAGAGAGGTCAGGTTGCCCCGTGACCGGCCAAAGCTTGCAGTCGGAGCAGTGCCTGTTATACTGAGTGGACAACAACGTTCCGACGGGGGTGACCAGGTGACTAATAATTCGACAAGTCGTCAGCATGCCAAACAAGATGCCCCCGGGCCATCAATGACCAAGTGCGAAGAGAAAAAAAGGTCCTCTAGCGCTGCGAGCTTGACAGAGAGGCATGCAAAGTGTTGTGAAGTCGGCAGCGCATCCCGTGATGGACTGCAATTCGGAGACACAAGGCGGTACCACGAATGAAGGAAGACGTTCCCTTCTTACACTGACGATGCCCGTCAACCTCCAGATGGACAGCCCTTCAGTTCCCGCATGTTGATGGTGTCTTCTATGTCACCTCCACACTAATACCGCCTTCAGAAATATCCCATGACAAAGTTATATTCCTGAAAGAAGAAGAAGACGGACTTCTCTGCCGAACCACATATAAACGGCAGTCCTTACGACGAAAAACGGGGCTCTATCTTTCGCACAGGCAGAGGAACATATGCAAAAAATCGACGCAGCTTCTGTATGCCCTGGCTCCATAAGGAAAAATGAACCTAATGATGGCCCACTTGAGACATTTGCCCTCTGGACGGAACTTCAGATGCCATGGAGGAGCGTTTTACAGCAGAAGCTGTGAAGGTGTTGTACCTAACGGAGGTAAGTAGGTCTATGTACTTCACCGATACGGACAGAGCTTAAATTAAAGCGTATAGGAGAGGGACGTTTTGATAAAATTTATGGTGATTTGAACGAGTTGTCAAAATATATGCAAGGAAACGACATTAATATGCACATCTATTTCCATTTGCATTGTTTTAATTGCTAACGGGCAGGGGTGTTTCTCTTACAGAGGTATAAAAAAAAAGATCGCACAAGTTTACATTTCATGTGTGCAATTATTATCACGAAAATAAAAGAAAAAGAACTCGAGTGAAATTTATCACTGTTTAACACTACTGTGAGTTAATGTTCTTCCCCATTACTCCTCTCAAATCGAGAAAGCTTGATGGTTGACGGTGCGTGCGTGCATATGTTTGTGTGCGTTAATGCGACTGTTTGTGGGTAGGCGTCTGTGTGTGTCTGTCTGTGGGGCGTAAACATGTAATCAGACCTTTTTTTTTTAACTGTGCAGGTGTAAAATGCCGTCCATGCGCCAAGGCAAGGCTTTCCCTGATTAGGAAAAAATGTAAGGTGATGCGTACCACTGCTGCTACTGGTGCCACTTCTGCAAAGCGAGCCATTTGTCGCCAAACGAAAACCTTGAGACAGCAAAATCGCCGACTGCTTGGACGGGTGTCAAACTTGAAATCAAACTGAGAGAAATGGTGAAGCAGAACAAAGCTATAAAGGAAGGCACTTTTGAAGAAAGTATTGCTGACATGCCTCCAAAACAAAGAGAAGCAGCACTTCATTTTTTCCGCGCTTCCAAACGAGCGAGTACCATGGGGATTAAAATTCACTCAGAATTGGATCTTAGAGTGTCTGCTCATGAAGATGAAAAGTCCAAAGCTTTACAAATACATGAGAAGCAACAGATCTTAGTCCTACCAGTGAAGACACCTTGAGGAAATATTTGAGCTCGTACAAGACAGGGTTCGGTTTCTGCACAAGGGTCCTGAGTGCTCTAAAAAAAAAGACGAGATCTATGGACGCCTTTAAGCGACACGGAGGGCTGCTAATTGATGAAATGAAACTATCTGAACACTTGTCAGTCACATCCGCCGCCACTATTGAAGGTTTGGTTGATTTAGGCCATTTTACATCAAAAAAAGATAAATGTGAGCCATGCGACCATGGCATGGTGATTATGTTTGCACTTTCACCGGCAGTGGACACAAGTATTAGCAGTATTCGCAACACACGGGAACGTTAAAGGAGAGCTCCTCGCGAAAATTCTAGTGGAGGCTGTATTGCTTGGCAGAAGATGCCGGTCTTTTCGTGGACTTTGTCACTGCGACGGGTGCGACATGGAACAGGAAGATGTGGAAGGTACTTGGAATCGAAGCAACGTCTGAGAACATTCAATGCAGAATGAGGCATCCCAAAGACAGCAGTCGCTACGTCCACTTCCTTTCGGACTTTCCGCATCTCATAAAAGTGTCTTCGCAACAACTTGCTCCTCCACGACTTCAACACTCCAGATGGGCTGGTAGGTTTTCAAGCTCCCATTTATTCCTTTTTCTTCTGTTGTTTTATTGTTGTGTGTTTGTTATAGAACTTGAACGAATGCTTTCCGATAATTTTTTGCGTTTATGTTATGGAGATACACTTCGTTGAGAAATGTATGCTTCGCGTCCAGTTGGTTCAATTGGGTAAATGTCAATGTAAGATAGCACTCACTCACTACAGTGAGGAAAACAAACTGGGAAGGCTGCCGGAGCGCCGCCCATAGTCCTCTTTGTGGGCTGTTGTTACCATGAGTGACACTCCCCCTCCCCTCCCTCCAAGAAAAAAAAAGAAAAAAAAATGTCTGCTGACTTGAGATGTCGGATTTAGGGGACTCCCATGCAACAGCCCAGAAGGGATGGGGTCCTCGATCCTCTCCATTCAAAAAACAATAAAGATAAAGAAAAGGTTTGTAGACGTTTTAGTAGTGCGACAACGTTAGAACTGTATCTACAAAATAAAAAAGAATCCTGTGTTCGAGTGGGTTTGGCGGACAAATTCGTTCGCGTAATTCTGAACATCGCCAAATCAAGTATACACACACACAACACCACACAATATATATATATATATATATATATATATATATATATATCTATATATATATATATATATATATATTGCCACGAGGCCACCCATCTTTTCACCGAGACCTACTTAACTTCTCGAGATCCATGGTGTCTCGCAAATAAAACCTTGCCACGTCACAAAATATCTGCCTAAAACGGTCTATCGGAACACTCTCTGCTCACTCGCTAACGAGAACAATGAGCACACACAGAATCGGACCGATAGCACTATCAACGACTCGAGGCTCTTTCTCACTACTTTGGACACACCGTGCACCATATATATGGTGCACGGTGGTTTATATGGTTATATATATATATATATATATATATATATATATATATATATATATATATATATATATATATATATATCTATAACATTATTTGACACTTTACAATAAACTATTGCTATATGCTAAGGAAAGGCCTTGCTCAGCAGGAGGAAGAGTCGGGAATGATCCGAGATTCGTAACTGTACGAATTTGTCCGCCAAACCCACTCGAACACAGGATTCTTTTTTTATTTGTAGATACAGTTCTAACGTTGTCGCACTAAAACGTCTACAAACCTTTCTTTTCTTTTATTGTTTTTTGAATAAGGATCGGGACCCGTCCCTTCTGCTTTGCATTGGAGCCCTAAATCCTCTGTTCAGCAGTTTTTTCCTCTCCTCCTTCTTTGCTCTCTCTAGTCCCCTACAATTTTCTTATTTGGGATCAAGTTCATTTTTTTTCCTTTTTTTTCTTGAGGGGGGGGGGGGTGTCCTCATGGTAACAACAGCCCACAAAGAGGACTATGGCGGCGCTCCGGCAGCCTTCAGTGGAAAAGTCTATACTTCTTACGACGTTAGCTTTCGTTTGACGAAGCCGCACGCCACCTACCGGCATTGAGCATTGGACTCGGTAGTCGACCTTTTACGTACCGTATGAAGCGTGCGGCGATGTTTCGTTTCATGATTTCATGGCAGTAACCGTCTCCTTCCAAGCTTGTGCATCGGCCTTAGTGGCGGATCCAGGGGAAGGGGGGGGGGGGGGAACAGGGGCGATCGCCTTCCTTCCCTAAATTTCTGTCAGCGCGCCTCCCCCTCAATTCAATGCTCGCAGTCCACCTCCTATCACCAATTAGGACAAATGAGTGGAACCCCTGTGAGCACATAGTAACAGTGTTGGCACAACGAAGAGGTTTTTCTGCTAGTAAAAAGAAAAATTCATTACCACGCCCCCCCCCCCCCCTCCTGTGTTACTTAATGTGACCTCCCATCTCATCTCAAATAAGTGGCTAGATCCGCCCGTGCTCACACGGTAACTTCCTTCGTTTACCGCGTCTTTACATATCATGAATTCACTTGTTATGGAAACCTCGCCCGGAAACGGTTCCATTTTTGTCCGGGTGACATTAGAGGAGGCTTCATGTCAGAACCCCCTAGCAGATTTTCACATACGCAGGATTAGATTGGTGGCATTAACGATGACCTGATATTTTTTATTCGTTGCCTCGTTAAATATTTGAGCCCTTGAAGAGCCATAAAATTACTTCCTCTAGTTGAAGAGTTTCCGGGTTTTACAACATAATTCGAACTTCCCCATCAATTGTTAGAACTAGTTTCAATTACATATGATTTATGTTTCAGGTCTCCTTGGACGCTGTCAAAGACGTCTACGCAATGGATGGGAGCATCGTGACACTTCGCGTGATGCATGGCATACGGGAGGCCCACCTCAATCCGAACAACTTTGAGAAGATGCGCGTCCCCTACGCCTACCAATTGTTCGGTCCACAAGTGACCCGTGGTCTGCGGTTCTACCAACAAGATGTCGAACCGTCGAGACGCAGCTGCATACAGGCGACTTTGCGGTTCTTTGAGTAAGTGTGTCCGACATCCTAATTGTGTTGGTATTAACAGCAAAGCTTACGATATGTTTGAAGAGGGAAGTAGAAGGACATATATGTTTGCACAGCTGGGCACTTGAGCATGCAATATACACTAGAGCGAGTGTACCGTGCTGAGTGTGTGTATATATCAGAGTCACCTGAAACGGCAAGCCTAGGAACTGTCGTCAACGGACACCTCATTACTACGGCGTTTTGTTCTCCTTGTGATATATTGCAGGACACTTCGAACATGCTGCAAGGGAAGCCTGTGGCATGTTCCGAAACCACATAAAACGCTCTTATAGGTTATTCGAACATCTTACTAGAATGTTAAGCTCACAGGGATAAAACAAATTTTCTCTACGCAGATTAAACATGTGGCATTTACTGCGTTTCTTGTCGCCCAAACCCCCAGCGTTTCTTTCAAACTTAGTAGTAAATTTCGCAACGTTACCTGTGCTAAGTTGTACTCAGTGTACATCTGTCCGTAAACCAAACAGCATAATTATATCATACTATTAATTTGGCGACACCTTCACACCTTGCACCTGAAATAGTGAGGCACGAATCCCCACGATGGCATGCAGTGTGATGTGCATTGCGCGGTCTTGGTAAAATTATCTTGCACACGTACAAATACATAAAACGGCGTGCAGAGAGTAACGTTCTTCTTATTTTCTTTTATTTTATGCAGGATGATAAACAGCATCATCAACATCATGTCCTCTCGGTACGCGAGAGTAGCGCTGCGGTTGAACTCAAGTGCGGTCGACTGCCTCTACACCTTTCTTGCGTACTTGACTGAATGGGAGTCGCACGTAAAAGGCACGCGGGGCTTCCTTAGTCAGTCCACAGCAGCAGGGTTTCGAGTAACCATCAAAAGCACCTTGCTATTGCTGGAATACCTGACGACGGAAGTAGGCTATGCCTACCTGATGACAGCCCGGCTCAACCAAGACCCCCTGGAGAACACTTTTGGTATAGTGCGGCAGTGCAGCGGGAATAATGATCATCCTACGCCCGCAGCAGTTCCTCGACACAATGGCATGCATCAGCTTTTGCAACCTTGTGCGCTCGCCGGACAAGGGCAATGTGACTCCTGGCACACTTGACTCTCTTTTGTCCCCTATACTGTGCTCGCCTCCGTCACCGCCACCGCAGACCTCCGGCTTCACTCATGCACTAGATGAAATTCACTTTGAAAGCAATGAAAACGACATGTTGGATGATGTGGTGACACATGAGAGTGACCATGAGGCATACGTGTCTGTCAGAAGTGACCGCAGACTGGTCCACTACATAAGCGGGTATGTTGCAAGGAAATGCATCGTGCCGTTGCACTGTTCTGCTTGCGAAAACGACTTGTTGACTTCACGAGAATCTGAAAGTGCTATCGCACAGTTCACACAACAGTGTGATTACGGGGGCCTTTTGTACCCATCTTCGACCTTGTCCAACTTTATTGGTTTTCTCGAAGACACTTTCACTGAATGTTTTAGCACTCGCCGCGTGCACCATGACAGCATCATGGATGTGATAGAGCTTCTGAAGGTGAAAAAAGCAAAACTAATTGGATGCGAGGAGCACCGTGAACATGTCACGGCACGAGTGGTAGGTTTTTATGTGCTGACAAGACTGAGATTCTTTGTCAAAGCCTTGAATCGTGCACAGCCATCTAGGCGGAAGTCTGCACAACAAGAAAAACAGAGCAGGTGCTCGTAAGGAGCCAGGGTTGTTTATAAATGAAGAAGTGGCCATCAAAACAAATTCATTGAAAGTTCGGTTTCGATGTGCATTGGGAGTACTCGTGCAGTGCTACGTAGCTGACATATCAGCGATCAGAAGATGACAACGAAAGAATGGACTGACTTGCCCGCCGTGCTTGCTGTGCTCTGTGTGGTTCGGTGTTATTACACTCGCGAATAGTCATTTTACGTGACATATTTGTGGTGGAGCTGCTGGCTCTTCCCTGTACCCATCACGAAGCTCCACTTCGGACGTATCATCACGGGTCCAACCATGTCACAGGTTCAAGGAACATCGTCTTCACCACCCCCTCTTCTGTGACTCCTACCTACGTTGTCGTATACCTCCTGCTCGTGATCCTGGCATATTTCCAGGATATATAGATCGCTTTGACGTTAGATATATATGGGGGGTTTAACGTCCCAAAACCACGATATGATTATGAGAGACGCCGTAGTGGAGGGCTCCGGAAATTTCGACCACCTGGGGTCCTTTAACGTGCACCCAAATCTTAGCACACGGGCCTACATCATTTCAGACCGCATGGGAAATGCAGCCGCAGCAGCCGGGATTCGATCTCGCGACCTGTGGGTCAGCAGCCGAGTACTTTAGCTACTGGACCACCATGGCGGGGCACGCTTTGACGTTGACAAGTGCCTTAACGTGTACGAACAGATCAGCGCCGGCTATAGGTGGGCCCGACACTCATGCTCGCCAACGTGTTTCTTTACCTTGATGGCCCACTGCAGATGTGGTTCCTGTAGGTTTATTCGAACACGTTACTGAAATGTCAAGCTCACAAGGCTAAACCAAATTTCCTCTACGTAGAATATATAGTGTGACATTTACTGCGTTTGTTGTGGTTCGAGACGCACGAAGTCGACATTGCCAGCTGGGACACTTTCAAGGAGACGATCCGTGACCTTTTCGGCGACACTGCTGCACGGCAGACGACTGCACTAAATCAGTCGGCTACTCGGGTATAGGCGTCTACCGAATCGGTAGACGTCTCACGGTTACCCAGTTCTGACGAAGCCATTTTCGAAGTATGATTGGATCAGACCTTTCGCCTGATCAGGCCGATGCTCTCTGTCAGGTTTCGGACTCGATCACGGTGACATTTTTGGTATCCGTGGTCATCCCTTGGGCCAGACTAATATTGTCAAGCACCTAATTAACAATGGTGACTCTGCGCTTATCCACTGTCGGCCTTGCCGCGTGTCCGCATCAGAACGAGCAGTGATTCAAAAGGAAGTGGCCAAAATGCCAACGAAAGACACCATCGAGCCATCGTCGAGCCCTTGGGCCTTCCCAGTGGTCTTGGTAAAGAAGAAAAGCGCTCCTGCTGCGTTTCTGCGCTAGTTATCGGCACCTCAAAAAAATTACGAAAAAAAAAACGTGTACCCTCTTCTCCGTATTGACGACGCACTTGACTGTCTGCATGGCGCCACCTTCTTCATCTCCCGACCTCCGATCTGGCTACTGGCAAATTGCTGTAGACGAAATGGATCGTGAGACAACTGCATTCGTTACCCCCTGACGGCATTTACCAATTCAAGGTCATGCCGTTTGGCCTCTGCAATGCCCCGGCAACCTTCGAGAGAATGACAGATACGCTACTTCAAGGATTTAAATGGGCGACGTGCTTGTGCTACTTGGATGACGTGATAACTTCTCACCCACCTTCGCCACACACCTTGAACGCCTTTCTACCATTCTATAATATTCCGCTCTGTCCATGATGTTCTCAGTTTCGTGGGCCTCTGCTCCTACTTTCGGCGGTTCGTGAAAACTTTGCGGCACTCGCACGGCCACTTACCGACCTTCTCAAACAAGATGCCCCATTTCATTGGGGCCCTCTTCAAACTGACGCCTTCTCTCAACTAATTACCACTCTCACGACAACCCTATTCTTGCGCATTTCGACCCCGATGCTCCTACAGAAGCGCGCACAGACACGTGTAGTCACGGCATTGGTGCAGTTTTGGCGCAAACTCAGCGGGGCAACGACCGTGCAATTGCGTATGCAAGTCGTCTCCTTTCGAAATCTCAACGCAAATACAGAGAAATTTCATTCATTGTTTGCTGTACACCTATGACTTCTTCGCCAGTTGAACACAACTTATGCGGATACGCGTTCAACGAATGATTTTGTACTATGTGCTAGCGTGTTTTTTATGTACGTCACTAACAAGACAAAACAAACCACGACCACTTGCTTGCCTTCGGCATAGCACGCTATACTTAGGATAGAGTGTACTAGAACCTAGTACACTCTACTTAGGATTAGGAGACCTCACATTTAAGCCTGACTGCGAAAACTCCCGTAGCTACCATGCAACCGCGGATCATTTCATGTCTACATTTTTGGCATCACGTCTGAATAGAACCAACGCACTTTCAACAAAACAAAACAACAACGACGACGACGACAATGGTTTTGCGTGATAAACTATATACCGCGTGAGGCTCGCCGTATTCAGTGTAGCACTCTCCCAATTACGACCACCTGTGGTTCTTAGCGCCTACATCTAAGAACGCAGGCCTCTATCATTTCCACGCCATCGAAATGCAACTGTCGAGATCGGGATGCGATCCTTATCTGCGGGTCAGCAGCCTCGTGCACATCAATCACCACTGTGCCATTGACATCAAAACCGATTCCTTTACAACTGTAATGGGCAGGCCTGGTTGGTACACTACTGGAATGGTCATGACGTATCTGTCATTCTTACCTTGTGTCACGCGTCTTAAGCACTGTTCCGTGCCACCCCATCCCTACAATAAACGCTAGTGACCATCGGCCGTATGCACAAAGTGTGCACCACTAAATATGCTTTCAAAAGACAAAATGTATACGTTGACAAAAAATAGTTGTACAAGAAAGTACATTTGTATTTCAATACTACTTCATCAAAAGCACAGGCAACCGGCGCGCTTTCCGTTTTGCCGTTTAGCTGCCGCTGAGAGAGTTGAAAACGATGCAGGCGCCAATGACGCAAAAGCTAAATACAACAAAAAGCGCGCCGATCACATATAGATGCGCCCGCAAAACACAAGCATTGGTTTGCATCATTTATTTTCGCTGAGGGCGGCCATAATTATAAGATATATTTCGCAATATCAGTTGTACAGGAATACTACATATGTATCCAAAATATCAACACGTTCACCTCTTTCCGCACACCTCGTGATCGCTTTACTCGAGCAGACAGAACATCGCTGCTTTACCAGTATTCAAACCTTCGCGACTTCCCGCCGACTGAAAATCGTTTACTTTCAGTTTTTCTTTTTCTTTTTTTAAGCGAGCCAGTGGGCGGCGACCGCAGGCGAGTGAAAGCACACCGTCTCTCTTTTATTCGCTAAAATCTCGCAAGCTATGCTTTTAAGTTTTCGTTGAATCCCGTGCGGTGGCGCTGCAAATAAATGCGCTTGCTGTCAAGTTTTTTTCTCCTTTACTTCATATCTCGCGTAATGTTTTGTAGCAATATGTAGAACTGAAGGCATATTAAAAAAAAAGCCAAACAATACAGTTGTACACGTGAAATTAAAAAAAAAAATCTATGGTCACAGCGGTGATTCGAACCTGGGTCTTTTTAGTGGTATGCGAGCATTCTACCCCTCGACCACTTCGGCGGAGCTGCGCACGGCTCTTAAACGACGACAGGTCACAGACTACCGATCGCAGCGCCACTAGCGGATTTGACCCCGTTTGGGCTTCACTTTTAATGCATTGGTGCTGCGGCCGGTCCGGGCACTCCCCTTGTTCTAGTACACTCTAACAGCGTCGAGC
>WOVY01010089.1:0-40500 GCA_013436015.1 Rhipicephalus annulatus | reverse complement strand
AAAACATTACGCGAGATATGAAGTAAAGGAGAAAAAAAAATTGACAGCAAGCGCATTTATTTGCAGCGCCACCGCACGGGATTCAACGAAAACTTAAAAGCATAGCTTGCGAGATTTAGCGAATAAAAGAGAGACGGTGTGCTTTCACTCGCCTGCGGTCGCCGCCCACTGGCTCGCTTAAAAAAAGAAAAAGAAAAACTGAAAGTAAACGATTTTCAGTCGGCGGGAAGTCGCGAAGGTTTGAATACTGGTAAAGCAGCGATGTTCTGTCTGCTCGAGTTTTCAGTGTTCCTCCTCACACTAAATGCGTAAGATATTGGCGTGTAACATTAATAAAGCTATCACGAGGTGTGCGGAAACAGACAGGTGAACGTGTTCATATTTTTGTGGCAGACGATAAAAAAGCGCTGTCCGCAGTGCTCGTGCGCGAAACCTCATAGTTGCCGCAGCGGGCTGGCGGGGTGTAGCCGAGCAGACGACACGCGTGTTCCCCTTCAGATGTGGACCCCTCTGTACAAGTGAGAGTCTCACGTCCTGTTACACCTTTCGCAAATGAAACCAAAGCGGCAGGGCAACTGCTGTGTGCCCGGCTGCGGGGTTACCTACATAGGATCTACTGAAGGCAGTAAGTGTTCGCTATTCGCCGTTCCAACATCTCCGACCCTGAGGGAGAAATGGGAGTACAGCTTACGCTTGCCAAGAGGGCACATGAAAAGTTCAAGTGTGGTCTGCGAGGCACATTTCGAGCCGCATCATCTGCTTCGAGACTTCGTGCACATTATAGGCGGTAGAGAGGTCAGGTTGCCCCGTGACCGGCCAAAGCTTGCAGTCGGAGCAGTGCCTGTTATACTGAGTGGACAACAACGTTCCGACGGGGGTGACCAGGTGACTAATAATTCGACAAGTCGTCAGCATGCCAAACAAGATGCCCCCGGGCCATCAATGACCAAGTGCGAAGAGAAAAAAAGGTCCTCTAGCGCTGCGAGCTTGACAGAGAGGCATGCAAAGTGTGTGAAGTCGGCAGCGCATCCCGTGATGGACTGCAATTCGGAGACACAAGGCGGTACCACGAATGAAGGAAGACGTTCCTTCTTACACTGACGATGCCGTCAACCTCCAGATGGACAGCCCTTCAGTTCCCGCATGTTGATGGTGTCTTCTATGTCACCTCCACACTAATACCGCCTTCAGAAATATCCCATGACAAAGTTATATTCCTGAAAGAAGAAGAAGACGGACTTCTCTGCCGAACACATATAAACGGCAGTCCTTACGACGAAAAAACGGGCTCTATCTTTCGCACAGGCAGAGGAACATATGCAAAAAATCGACGCAGCTTCTATGCCCTGGCTCCATAAGGAAAAATGAACCTAATGATGGCCCACTTGAGACATTTGCCTCTGGACGGAACTTCAGATGCCATGGAGGAGCGTTTTACAGCAGAAGCTGTGAAGGTGTTGTACCTAACGGAGGTAAGTAGGTCTATGTACTTCACCGATACGGACAGAGCTTAAATTAAAGCGTATAGGAGAGGGACGTTTTGATAAAATTTATGGTGATTTTGAACGAGTTGTCAAAATATATGCAAGGAAACGACATTAATATGCACATCTTATTTCCATTTGCATGTTTTAATTGCTAACGGGCAGGGGTGTTTCTCTTACAGAGGTATAAAAAAAAAGATCGCACAAGTTTACATTTCATGTGTGCAATTATTATCACGAAAATAAAAGAAAAAGAACTCGAGTGAAATTTATCACTGTTAACACTACTGTGAGTTAATGTTCTTCCCATTACTCCTCTCAAATCGAGAAAGCTTGATGGTTGACGGTCGGTGCGTGCGTGCATATGTTTGTGTGCGTTAATGCGACTGTTTGTGGGTAGGCGTCTGTGTGTGTCTGTCTGTGGGGCGTAAACATGTAATCAGACCTTTTTTTTTTAACTGTGTGCAGGTGTAAAATGCCGTCCATGCGCCAAGGCAAGGCTGTCCCTGATTAGGAAAAAATGTAAGGTGATGCGTACCACTGCTGCTACTGGTGCCACTTCTGCAAAGCGAGCCATTTGTCGCCAAACGAAAACCTTGAGACAGCAAAATCGCCGACTGCTTGGACGGGTGTCAAACTTGAAATCAAAACTGAGAGAAATGGTGAAGCAGAACAAAGCTATAAAGGAAGGCACTTTTGAAGAAAGTATTGCTGACATGCCTCCAAAACAAAGAGAAGCAGCACTTCATTTTTTCCGCGCTTCCAAACGAGCGAGTACCAGGGGATTAAAATTCACTCAGAATTGGATCTTAGAGTGTCTGCTCATGAAGATGAAAAGTCCAAAGCTTTACAAATACATGAGAAGCAACAAGATCTTAGTCCTACCAAGTGAAGACACCTTGAGGAAATATTTGAGCTCGTACAAGACAGGGTTCGGTTTCTGCACAAGGGTCCTGAGTGCTCTAAAAAAAAGACGAGATCTATGGACGCCTTTAAGCGACACGGAGGGCTGCTAATTGATGAAATGAAACTATCTGAACACTTGTCAGTCACATCCGCCGCCACTATTGAAGGTTTGGTTGATTTAGGCCATTTTACATCAAAAAAAGATAAATGTGAGCCATGCGACCATGGCATGGTGATTATGTTTGCACCTTTCACCGGCAAGTGGACACAAGTATTAGCAGTATTCGCAACACACGGGAACGTTAAAGGAGAGCTCCTCGCGAAAATTCTAGTGGAGGCTGTATTGCTTGCAGAAGATGCCGGTCTTTTCGTGGACTTTGTCACTTGCGACGGTGCGACATGGAACAGGAAGATGTGGAAGGTACTTGGAATCGAAGCAACGTCTGAGAACATTCAATGCAGAATGAGGCATCCCAAAGACAGCAGTCGCTACGTCCACTTCCTTTCGGACTTTCCGCATCTCATAAAGTGTCTTCGCAACAACTTGCTCCTCCACGACTTCAACACTCCAGATGGGCTGGTAGGTTTTCAAGCTCCCATTTATTCCTTTTTCTTCTGTTGTTTATTGTTGTGTGTTTGTTATAGAACTTGAACGAATGCTTTCCGATAATTTTTGCGTTTATGTTATGGAGATACACTTCGTTGAGAAATGTATGCTTCGCGTCCAGTTGGTTCATTGGGTAAATGTCAATGTAAGATAGCACTCACTCACTACAGTTGAGGAAAACAAACTGGGAAGGCTGCCGGAGCGCCGCCATAGTCCTCTTTGTGGGCTGTTGTTACCATGAGTGACACTCCCCCTCCCCTCCCTCCAAGAAAAAAAGAAAAAAAAAATGTCTGCTGAACTTGAGATGTCGGATTTAGGGCTCCCATGCAACAGCCCAGAAGGGATGGGGTCCTCGATCCTCTCCATTCAAAAAACAATAAAAGAAAAGAAAAGGTTTGTAGACGTTTTAGTGCGACAACGTTAGAACTGTATCTACAAAATAAAAAAGAATCCTGTGTTCGAGTGGGTTTGGCGGACAAATTCGTTCGCTAATTCTGGAACATCGCCAAATCAAGTATACACACACACACACACACACCACATATATCACACATATATATATATATATATATATATATATATATATATATATATATATATATATATATATATATATATATATATATATTGCCACGAGGCCACCCATCTTTTCACCGAGACCTACTAACTTCTCGAGATCCATGGTGTCTCGCAAATAAAACCTTGCCACGTGCACAAAATATCTGCCTAAAACGGTCTATCGGAACACTCTCTGCTCACTCGCTAACGAGAACAATGAGCAACACACAGAAATCGGACCGATAGCACTATCAACGACTCGAGGCTCTTTCTCACTACTTTGGACACACCGTGCACCATATATATGGTGCACGGTGGTTATATATGGTTATATATATATATATATATATATATATATATATATATATTATATATATATATATATATATATAACATTATTTTGACACTTTACAATAAACTATTGCTATATGCTAAGGAAAGGCCTTTGCTCAGCAGGAGGAAGAGTCGGGAATGATCCGAGATTCGTAAACTGTACGAATTTGTCCGCCAAACCCACTCGAACACAGGATTCTTTTTTTATTTTGTAGATACAGTTCTAACGTTGTCGCACTAAAACGTCTACAAACCTTTTCTTTTCTTTTATTGTTTTTTGAATGGAGAGGATCGAGGACCCCGTCCCTTCTGGGCTGTTGCATGGGAGCCCTAAATCCGACATCTCAAGTTCAGCAGACATTTTTTTTTCCTTTTTTTTCTTGGAGGGGGGGGGGAGTGTCACTCATGGTAACAACAGCCCACAAAGAGGACTATGGCGGCGCTCCGGCAGCCTTCAGTGGAAAAGTCTATACTTCTTACGACGTTAGCTTTCGTTT
The DNA here is from genome assembly GCA_013436015.1 of Rhipicephalus annulatus. NCBI lineage: Eukaryota > Metazoa > Arthropoda > Arachnida > Ixodida > Ixodidae > Rhipicephalus > Rhipicephalus annulatus. The sequence continues at coordinate 36,115 of WOVY01010089.1, read as the reverse complement.
GACGAAGCCGCACGCCACCTACCGGCATTGAGCATTGGACTCGGTAGTCGACCTTTTACGTACCGTATGAAGCGTGCGGCGATGTTTCGTTTCATGATTTCATGGCAGTAACCGTCTCCTTCCAAGCTTGTGCATCGGCCTTAGTGGCGGATCCAGGGGAAGGGGGGGGGGGGGAACAGGGGCGATCGCCTTCCTTCCCTAAATTTCTGTCAGCGCTCCTCCCCCTCAATTCAATGCTCGCAGTCCACCTCCTATCACCAATTAGGACAAATGAGTGGAACCCCTGTGAGCACATAGTAACAGTGTTGGCACAACGAAGAGGTTTTTCTGCTAGTAAAAAGAAAAATTCATTACCACGCCCCCCCCCCCCCTCCTGTGTTACTTAATGTGACCTCCCATCTCAAATAAGTGGCTAGATCCGCCCGTGCTCACACGGTAACTTCCTTCGTTTACCGCGTCTTTACATATCATGAATTCACTTGTTATGGAAACCTCGCCCGGAAACGGTTCCATTTTTGTCCGGGTGACATTAGAGGAGGCTTCATGTCAGAACCCCCTAGCAGATTTTCACATACGCAGGATTAGATTGGTGGCATTAACGATGACCTGATATTTTTATTCGTTGCCTCGTTAAATATTTGAGCCCTTGAAGAGCCATAAAATTACTTCCTCTAGTTGAAGAGTTTCCGGGTTTTACAACATAATTCGAACTTCCCCATCAATTGTTAGAACTAGTTTCAATTACATATGATTTATGTTTCAGGTCTCCTTGGACGCTGTCAAAGACGTCTACGCAATGGATGGGAGCATCGTGACACTTCGCGTGATGCATGGCATACGGGAGGCCCACCTCAATCCGAACAACTTTGAGAAGATGCGCGTCCCCTACGCCTACCAATTGTTCGGTCCACAAGTGACCCGTGGTCTGCGGTTCTACCAACAAGATGTCGAACCGTCGAGACGCAGCTGCATACAGGCGACTTTGCGGTTCTTTGAGTAAGTGTGTCCGACATCCTAATTGTGTTGGTATTAACAGCAAAGCTTACGATATGTTTGAAGAGGGAAGTAGAAGGACATATATGTTTGCACAGCTGGGCACTTGAGCATGCATGCAATATACACTAGAGCGAGTGTACCGTGCTGAGTGTGTGTATATATCAGAGTCACCTGAAACGGCAAGCCTAGGAACTGTCGTCAACGGACACCTCATTACTACGGCGTTTTGTTCTCCTTGTGATATATTGCAGGACACTTCGAACATGCTGCAAGGGAAGCCTGTGGCATGTTCCGAAACCACATAAAACGCTCTTATAGGTTATTCGAACATCTTACTAGAATGTTAAGCTCACAGGGATAAAACAAATTTCTCTACGCAGAGATTATAACATGTGGCATTTACTGCGTTTCTTGTCGCCCAAACCCCCAGCGTTTCTTTCAAACTTAGTAGTAAATTTCGCAACGTTACCTGTGCTAAGTTGTACTCAGTGTACATCTGTCCGTAAACCAAACAGCATAATTATATCATACTATTAATTTGGCGACACCTTCATGCACCTGAAATAGTGAGGCACGAATCCCCACGATGGCATGCAGTGTGATGTGCATTGCGCGTCTTGGTAAATTATCTTGCACACGTACAAATACATAAAACGGCGTGCAGAGAGTAACGTTCTTCTTATTTCTCTTTTATTTATGCAGGATGATAAACAGCATCATCAACATCATGTCCTCTCGGTACGCGCGAGAGTAGCGCTGCGGTTGTGAACTCAAGTGCGGTCGACTGCCTCTACACCTTTCTTGCGTACTTGACTGAATGGGAAGTCGCACGTAAAAGGCACGCGGGGCTTCCTTAGTCAGTCCACAGCAGCAGGGTTTCGAGTAACCATCAAAGCACCTTGCTATTGCTGGAATACCTGACGAAGGAAGTAGGCTATGCCTACCTGATGACAGCCCCGGCTCAACCAAGACCCCCTGGAGAACACTTTGGTATAGTGCCGGCAGTGCAGCGGGAATAATGATCATCCTACGCCGCAGCAGTTTCCTCGACACAATGGCATGCATCAGCTTTTGCAACCTTGTGCGCTGCCGGGACAAGGGCAATGTGACTCCTGGCACACTGACTCTCTTTTGTCCCCTTATATGTGCTCGCCTCCGTCACCGCCACCGCAGACCTCCGGCTTCACTCATGCACTAGATGAAATTCACTTTGAAAGCAATGAAAACGACATGTTGGATGATGTGGTGACACATGAGAGTGACCATGAGGCATACGTGTCTGTCAGAAGTGACCGCAGACTGGTCCACTACATAAGGGTATGTTGCAAGGAAATGCATAGTGCCGTTGCACTGTTATGCTCTGCGAAAACGACTTGTTGACTTCACGAGAACTGAAAGTGCTATCGCACAGTTCACACAACAGTGTGATTACGGGGGCCTTTTGTACCCATCTTCGACCTTGTCCAACTTTATTGGTTTTCTCGAAGACACTTTCACTGAATGTTTTAGCACTCGCCGCGTGCACCATGACAGCATCATGGAGGTGATAGAGCTTCTGAAGGTGAAAAAAGCAAAACTAATTGGATGCGAGGAGCACCGTGAACATGTCACGGCACGAGTGGGTAGGTTTTTATGTGCCTGACAAGACTGAGATTCTTTGTCAAAGCCTTGAATCGTGCACAGCCATCTAGGCGGAAGTCTGCCACAACAAAGAAAACAGAGCAGGTGCTCGTAAGGAGCCAGGGTTGTTTTATAAATGAAGAAGTGGCCATCAAAAACAAATTCATTGAAAGTTCGGTTTCGATGTGCATTGGGAGTACTCGTGCAGTGCTACGTAGCTGACATATCAGCGATCAGAAGATGACAACGAAAGAATGGACTGACTTGCCCGCCGTGCTTGCCTGTGCTCTGTGTGTGGTTCGGTGTTATTACACTCGCGAATAGTCATTTTACGTGACATATTTTGGGTGGAGCTGCTGGCTCTTCCCTGTACCCATCACGAAGCTCCACTTCGGACGTATTCATCAAGGGTCCAACCATGTCCACAGGTTTCAAGGAACATCGTCTTCACCACCCGCCTCTTCTGTGACTCCTACCTACGTTGTCGTATACCTCCTGCTCGTGATCCTGGCATATTTCCAGGATATATAGATCGCTTTGACGTTAGATATATATGGGGGGTTTAACGTCCCAAAACCACGATATGATTATGAGAGACGCCGTAGTGGAGGGCTCCGGAAATTTCGACCACCTGGGGTCCTTTAACGTGCACCCAAATCTTAGCACACGGGGCCTACATCATTTCAGACCGCATGGGAAATGCAAGCCGCAGCAGCCGGGATTCGATCTCGCGACCTGTGGGTCAGCAGCCGAGTACTTTAGCTACTGGACCACCATGGCGGGGCACGCTTTGACGTTGACAAGTGCCTTAACGTGTACGAACAGATCAGCGCCGGCTATAGGTGGGCCCGACACTCATGCTCGCCCAACGTGTTTCTCTTACCTTGATGGCCCCACTGCAGATGTGGTTCCTGTAGGTTATTCGAACACGTTACTGAAATGTCAAGCTCACAAGGCTAAACCAAATTTCCTCTACGTAGAATATATAGTGTGACATTTACTGCGTTTGTTGTGGTTCGAGACGCACGAAGTCGACATTGCCAGCTGGGACACTTTCAAGGAGACGATCCGTGACCTTTTCGGCGACACTGCTGCACGGCAGACGACTGCACTAAATCAGTCGGCTACTCGGGTATAGGCGTCTACCGAATCGGTAGACGTCTCACGGTTACCCAGTTCTGACGAAGCCATTTTCGAAGTATGATTGGATCAGACCTTTCGCCTGATCAGGCCGATGCTCTCTGTCAGGTTTCGGACTCGATCACGGTGACATTTTTGGTATCCGTGGTCATCCCTTGGGCCAGACTAATATTGTCAAGCACCTAATTAACAATGGTGACTCTGCGCTTATCCACTGTCGGCCTTGCCGCGTGTCCGCATCAGAACGAGCAGTGATTCAAAAGGAAGTGGCCAAATGCCAACGAAAGACACCATCGAGCCATCGTCGAGCCCTTGGGCCTTCCCAGTGGTCTTGGTAAAGAAGAAAAGCGGCTCCTGGCGTTTCTGCGCTAGTTATCGGCACCTCAAAAAAATTACGAAAAAAAAAACGTGTACCCTCTTCTCCGTATTGACGACGCACTTGACTGTCTGCATGGCGCCACCTTCTTTTCATCTCCCGACCTCCGATCTGGCTACTGGCAAATTGCTGTAGACGAAATGGATCGTGAGACAACTGCATTCGTTACCCCCTGACGGCATTTACCAATTCAAGGTCATGCCGTTGGCCTCTGCAATGCCCCGGCAACCTTCGAGAGAATGACAGATACGCTACTTCAAGGATTTAAATGGGCGACGTGCTTGTGCTACTTGGATGACGTGATAACTTCTCACCCACCTTCGCCACACACCTTGAACGCCTTTCTACCATTCTATAATATTTCCGCTCTGTCCATGATGTTCTCAGTTTCGTGGGCCTCTGCTCCTACTTTCGGCGGTTCGTGAAAACTTTGCGGCACTCGCACGGCCACTTACCGACCTTCTCAAACAAGATGCCCCATTTCATTGGGGCCCTCTTCAAACTGACGCCTTCTCTCAACTAATTACCACTCTCACGACAACCCTATTCTTTGCGCATTTCGACCCCGATGCTCCTACAGAAGCGCGCACAGACACGTGTAGTCACGGCATTGGTGCAGTTTTGGCGCAAACTCAGCGGGGCAACGACCGTGCAATTGCGTATGCAAGTCGTCTCCTTTCGAAATCTCAACGCAAATACAGAGAAATTTCATTCATTGTTTGCTGTACACCTATGACTTCTTCGCCAGTTGAACACAACTTATGCGGATACGCGTTCAACGAATGATTTTGTACTATGTGCTAGCGTGTTTTTTATGTACGTCACTAACAAGACAAAACAAACCACGACCACTTGCTTGCCTTCGGCATAGCACGCTATACTTAGGATTAGGAGACCTCACATTTAAGCCTGACTGCGAAAACTCCCGTAGCTACCATGCAACCGCGGATCATTTCATGTCTACATTTTTGGCATCACGTCTGAATAGAACCAACGCACTTTCAACAAAACAAAACAACAACGACGACGACGACAATGGTTTTGCGTGATAAAACTATATACCGCGTGAGGCTCGCCGTATTCAGTGTAGCACTCTCCCAATTACGACCACCTGTGGTTCTTAGCGCCTACATCTAAGAACGCAGGCCTCTATCATTCCACGCCATCGAAATGCAACTGTCGAGATCGGGATGCGATCCTTATCTGCGGGTCAGCAGCCTCGTGCACATCAATCACCACTGTGCCATTGACATCAAAACCGATTCCTTTACAACTGTAATGGGCAGGCCTGGTTGGTACACTACTGGAATGGTCATGACGTATCTGTCATTCTTACCTTGTGTCACGCGTCTTAAGCACTGTTCCGTGCCACCCCATCCCTACAATAAACGCTAGTGACCATCGGCCGTATGCACAAAGTGTGCACCACTAAATATGCTTTCAAAAGACAAAATGTATACGTTGACAAAAAATAGTTGTACAAGAAAAGTACATTTGTATTTCAATACTACTTCATCAAAAGCACAGGCAACCGGCGCGCTTTAGTTTTGCCGTTTAGCTGCCGCTGAGAGAGTTGAAAACGATGCAGGCGCCAATGACGCAAAAGCTAAATACAACAAAAAGCGCGCCGATCACATATAGATGCGCCCGCAAAACACAAGCATTGGTTTGCATCATTTATTTTCGCTGAGGGCGGCCATAATTATAAGATATATGTTCGCAATATCAGTTGTACAGGAATACTACATATGTATCCAAAATATCAACACGTTCACCTCTTTCCGCACACCTCGTGATCGCTTTACTCGAGCAGACAGAACATCGCTGCTTTACCAGTATTCAAACCTTCGCGACTTCCCGCCGACTGAAAATCGTTTACTTTCAGTTTTTCTTTTTCTTTTTTTAAGCGAGCCAGTGGGCGGCGACCGCAGGCGAGTGAAAGCACACCGTCTCTCTTTTATTCGCTAAAATCTCGCAAGCTATGCTTTTAAGTTTTCGTTGAATCCCGTGCGGTGGCGCTGCAAATAAATGCGCTTGCTGTCAAGTTTTTTTTCTCCTTTACTTCATATCTCGCGTAATGTTTTGTAGCAATATGTAGAAACTGAAGGCATATTTAAAAAAAAGCCAAACAATACAGTTGTACACGTGAAATTAAAAAAAAAATCTATGGTCACAGCGGTGATTCGAACCTGGGTCTTTTTAGTGGTATGCGAGCATTCTACCCCTCGACCACTTCGGCGGAGCTGCGCACGGCTCTTAAAACGACGACAGGTCACAGACTACCGATCGCAGCGCCACTAGCGGATTTGACCCCGTTTGGGCTTCACTTTTAATGCATTGGTGCTGCGGCCGGTCCGGGCACTCCCCTTGTTCTAGTACACTCTACTAAAATGGTCGTCGAGGAGTGGTTTTGGAAGCTGTCAATTTGTCGTTAAAGTTAGTTTACAGCGATCACACAGCCACGTTTTTTGTTGTAGCTAGAATTCTCAAGTAGCGACGCTTACTCTTTCGGATAATGAGCACGGCATCTCTACCCAAGCCTCCTGGCGGGTGAGTGCATGTGTCATCTTACTGGACGTTCTGTCTAACAGAGCAGACGCTTGCGTTTAAAACGCCTTTTCCTTACCGATCTTCGTGTTTCGCTTGCAGAACTGTGAAGATATACGCCGGCGCTGTTGTAACAGCAGAATGCGAAATCAAAGGAGATGTTACAATCGGTTTGTGGCCTTACGATCGTTCAGAAACCAGATACTGCTTTGCAGCGCGTCGCGATATTACCAACTAAATTCACTTATTTGCTGCAGGAAGCCGCACGATTGTTCATCCCGCTGCGCACATTATTGCTGAAGCTGGGCCTATCATCATAGGGGACAACAACCTTATTGAAGAACAAGTCTACATAGTCAACAGGTGATGTGCGTCGAGGTTTGTTTGAAAATTGTGTCGCATTTGTTCCGATGCACGTCGCTGGTAGTTCACAAATGTAGCGCAAAATATGGTTTTATCCAGCTGTAGCAACTTTGCCTAGCGTTGTTGAATCAACGGGTGTCGGCCAAGTACAGCCTACGTTAACTAAAATGACAGCACACAGGGTATTTACTCCACCCGCCTGTTTGCCGTACGATTTGCTATGTATTCTGGTGTATGCGAATTCAAGTGACTGTGCTCGGCTTTGTGCGCCGAAATACACAAGGTGGCCGTCATCTAAATAGAGCATTTAAGCATTGCTTTCTTCACACAATGTGACGAATTATGGAGGAATATTTCCTACATATCGCTCACTTTTTCTCATTTACATTTCAGGAGAAAGGAAGGGGACCCACCTGACTCGGAAATCGTTATGACAATCGGGAACAACAACGTTTTCGAAGTTGGCAGTTGTATCCTTCTGTGTCCTATAAAATCAAAATAGAATCTTTTGTTCCTTTTTCGCCCTTGACTTTTGTTTTATGATCGTTTTGCTAAGTTTCACTACATTCAGGATAAGGTACAAGTAGCACTCCATAAAGAACTCTTTCTCACTACAAAAGGAGTTCCTTTGACTATTTTTTACTCAGATTCCGAAGCACTTGTAATAGGCAACAATAATGTCCTCGAGTCAAAAAGTAAGTATCACTGCATACCCTCGCAAGTATTCATTCTTTTAAATAAGTGTTGTCAGAGCATGTTAATGGGAGAATTAAGGTGGTAGTTTTTAAAAGTAAGCAGGACTGTTTCACTGAACGTGAAAGAGATTTAATGCAGACGAGAGCTGCTATACCCACATACTACGCTCCATGGCCACACACATACTGCCTGCACCACTTCGGGCATTGTCCTTGCATAAAGTTTTGTCTGGTCCACTGCACTGTTTTTGTGTTTTCTTCTCTCTTCTCTTTTTTTTTTTGTTTTGACCCTTTTGGCTATCTACATTAATTTTTTAATGGCTGACATCAAGTAGTATGTGCGCAACAAGTTTGGTTTCATCCAAGTCTTTTGATAGTGGTAAGCTCCATCATATTGAATTATTACAATATCAGATATTAACTTGCCTTTGTTTATTGCAAATAGTTGAGTAGTCATGTGGTGCAGTTTTAACAAAATGTCTCATTCTATGGAACGTTTGTTAACGGCTTGTGTACAGAAACAACAGCCCTGCTCTTTGCAGCATTCAGCGGGGAGTGCTTTTATACAAAAAGGAGATGACAATGCTACCTAAGTATTTCCATATTACATTCATTACAAGCCTTGTAAAAAGAAACAGCATATTGGGCGAAAGCTCTTTCTTCTGAGGAAGCCAGTATGGCAATCCAGTGTATAAGACTGGGCATATCTTAGTCACTTGGTATTACCTACTGCTGTCTTGTGTGGCCTCATTTCAAAGCGAGCTTGTGCACCATCACTTGTGTATTGTATGTATTACATAGTGTACGGTGAACAGACAAAGTGCATTTTGTTTTCTCTTTGATTTTAGGCAAATTGGGAAGATACACTGAGCTGACCAGCGGTTGTGTCATCGGGGCCATGTGTGACGTCAGTACTCACGAAAAGCTCAAGGAAAATACAGTAATATATGGTCGCACATGTGAAAGGAGAATTCAGAACGAAAAGCCAGCAGTGAGTGGTGTAGAGTGTTGGTCTCCGTACTCCTGTTATTGCCATGATGATATAAGGAGCTGTTCTTGTCGATAGGTGTAAGATGTGGTACGGAATATAGATTCACTATGTTTTGGTACATGAGTTCTTGATAGTGACATGAGTTCTTGATCATGACAGGTTTTGGGACAATTGTGTAGCCTTGTCAAAAGATAGCATATTACACATCAGACATAATGTATAAATAAGTATTCTTTTCATTCTTTCATGTGTGTTGACAAAAAGTTCTTATATTCCAAATAAGAGAATCAGCTGACAGGGCTTATGCTTAAGAAGTTTTTATATTTGAAATATGGCTATGGTTGTAGAGGAATCAGTGTCACTCACAAATCTATACAAAGAAGCAGGTTGGCATCACATGCTTTATGTAAAGGTAAGATGAGAAAATAGTGCAGTTAAGGATGAATTTTAGTCAGGTTTTCTTTAATATGCTTATCCACTGCCAAAACCTTGAGTTGCACTGTGTTATCGAAACATGCAAGTGAACTGCTTTACTGACTACACGCAGCATGTCAGCTAATCAGTAATGACAGTTGGCTTCTTGTTCTAGACAAAAGAGCTGGGATTTACCATAGTGCATTGCTATTTCTATTGTAACGCTTCCATCTTTTTAAACATTATTTGAGGCTCAGCAAGGAGGCATTTCACCTTTGATATGTGATTGTTTTGTTTGTTTAGCATACTTTGGCTTATCAAATATATATGCCGACATTTGCAGTGAGCATGAAGGTAGCCTGCATAAGGTGTCCAGGCATTCTGCTTGCAGACAGATTGTGGACAATTTGGAAAGTATGAAAAGCACAACCATGGTCAAAAGTGTACGCATATAAACTTTCGCAGCAAGCTACCATAGGTAGGCAAAAAAAAAGGGGTGCTCCCTCAGCCTCACTCGTGAAATATATTTTGACCAAAGGGCTCGCTCGGACTTGAACTCATCAAAATTTTTCTCAGTAGACTCACTCATACTCGCACTCAGTAAAATGTTTTTCTACTGAACCCACTCGTACTCAAGAAACTCAACATGATAGTTCTCCCTGATATTCTGATTTACCTCTTGCTCTAAGTGAGTCTCAATGAGTTGACCATGAGTCTTTTAACTATGATTATTAACTTTGCCGACCTGTGCTGACAATTTCATGCACTTTGGTATGACTGGATGTATCTATGACTTCTGGCTCAAGGCTACTTCATTATGTCAAGTCTGACGGCTCCTCATAATGTGTTCTGAAGTGCTAAGATTACTCCCAAAAGTTAAAGAAAAGTAATTTATGCATGTGCTTGTATACAGACAGTGCTAGGCATGTTGTTCAGTTAATTGAATAAACCAAGAATGGTGGCACTACAATGTGCCTGGTTATAGACACTGCTTAACTAGACGATATTAGACAGATGCTTTGAATAGCTGCGTACCTATTTTTATGGCAACAACCTTGGCAAAAAGTCGGGACATCTGGCACCTTTGCTTGCTTTGGTGTATGCACCAATGTAGTGCAGTGAAGCTTGCTTGCCTGCACCAACTTGTCACTTGCAATTTTAATTTTTCTAGTCTGGAAGTGCAGTGTCACGAGCAGGAGTAAGGGTAGGCTGATTGACAGCAATATAAGCTGTAACTTGTTGCACACACATGTTATTATGTTTTTTTTTTCCTGGATAAATCCTCCTCAGTAGTGAAAATTGTCTGAGCTGCAAGGGCAGCAAAGAAAGAACACTGCAAAATGAAGGAATGTGTGGGTTCTAAACTACACGGCACTCGGTGCACTTGTAAGGGTAATCTTGGGTCTGGATTTGCCTATGATTAGATATGTGGCACACATATTCTGGTGCACAAGGTCTCCCAGCAATTAATCACCTTCTTGTAAATATCATGGCAGGTGTACAGAGATGTGGCAGGTAGACACCTCTGTAGCTTTGTTTTACTTCTCATGCATGGAATTCACTCATGTTCCTTCACATTATTGGCTATTAAATGCTTTTGCATTGTAAATGATTGACATACTGACATCCATGCTGGTGCTACTACTCGTCTTTAGAGCTTGCATTTTATGGGCATTTTGTTTTTATTTATTTTTTACAACTGAATGACGACTTGATTGTGGAGCAAAGACCCATTAGAACGACAGTACCCTAATGCACAATCAATAAATATAGCGTAACCAAGTATTTATCACAATTGTATTGAAGGCATATTTGTCACCTAATCATGCATTTGCTTTTTGTGCATAGACGCAGACGCTGCAGCTTGACTTCCTGACCAAAGTTCTGCCAAACTACCACTATTTTTGGAAACCGTCCAAAGGAGAGCAAGTTCTTCAGCAGTTGAAGAAGTAGAGGTGGACATTCGTGAGTGCCTGCTGCAGTTAAAGTGGTGGTGTGTAAAGAAAAATGGTGCTGGTTCTGTGGCAGATACATGCGTACAAAATAAAACTATAATGCATCAAGTGGTTGTTTGGTGTCTGCGTAGTGCATAATGCTGTAAGTGCTGCAGTATCAATGTAGTTCCTAGGCTTTGTAATAGTGGTTAAGTCTTGGCATAATTATCAACCTTAAATGGACTCATGGGAGACTTGAGGTATATTAGTTAATTGTCTTTCTGCAATACCATGTAAAAGAAAATGAGTATCTTTTATTAGGGGGGGGGGTATGTAGCTTAGCGAGATTCCTTCCCCCTAAAAAATAAAAGTATGCCAAAACAAGCTTTCAGTGTCTGCGTTGTGGCCCTATCCAACTTTGGCTTGTTGTGATGTCATTAGTTCTGACGACGTCACCTCTGGCACATAATATTGCTCGTCATTAAATGGGAATTGAATTGTACTCTAAGTTGTTCAACTATGAGATTTACAATTTTATTTCCTTTTCGCCGAGACAAAACGTGCGAATACAAAAATTAGGTTCCGCTGCCTGCTGTTTCATATAGCTAGCGATGCTGTTGCTTTGGCATGAAATTCTGTAAAAAGGACATTCACCTTTATTTTGGATAACTAGTATCGCACTGAGACTGTTTTGTAAATTCTGATTGATTAGCACTTTTTCTGGTTAGGGGCCGAGTTTATTACTACTTGTCCAAGCTAACACTTTAAGTGTGTCACGGGCCTGTGCAGAACACTAAATAGAATCATCTGATACTGAAAAACTGATATGTTCTAAAGATTGTACTAGTTATTATGGTTATATACCAGTACAGTTAAACCCCTTTATAAGAGGCATGCTCCAGGCAGCAATTCTTGTCTTTTATATGAGATGTCTCTTATAAGCAGTGTACCTCGCATGCATTTTCTCATCAACCAGTATTTTACTGTAGGCACACTACTGTCTCTTATACCCATTAGTCTATTATATCAGTGTCTCTTATAAAAGAGTCCGGTCCGACTGTACTAGCCAAAGCAAGTTTGGTGTAACCTGCATTGCATTGTAAAACTCCAAAATACTTCCATTGTTTAGAATGTGGTATACACTGCTGTATACATGTATGCATTGTCGCTGTAGCCATTAATTATCCTCATTCGACATGAAAAATTTCATGAATTGTACAAGTAATAAAACTAGAGAAATTAAACGAACAAAACAAGCTCTACAACTACTTTTTGTGCATATATATAATGTTAAAATTAAAGACTAAAAACTAGCCTAACGTTTCAGGACCAATTCAAGCATTCCTTAGCACTGACTGTCCGGCCGGCTCCGAAGCTAGCGACTTTTATTAGTAGTGTCCCTCTCTCCACCGTCGTTCTATGCAAACAAGTTGGGTGTCTCTCAGCTTTCTTGCTAATGTACTATGATGTTTTAAAGTAATGAGAGTATTGCACAATCATGAAAACTCGTAGATAATGGGAGAAAAAAAGATTGCAAGAATCAATTCATATTGTTTATGTACACTGTATTGTCCCACAAATAACCTCTATGCCCAAGTATAAAACGCAGATTGAATTATTTTTAAATAAAGCCCACGCACATTGCTATGAAGTCGCCTTCTTCGCGTTACCTTGAAACAGTACAATGAAGCCGACTTGCTACCCGAAATCGAGTATAACTCGTAGCCCGACTTGACCTCTGAATTTTGTTGTACATTTTATGCGGCCTATAAGCGAGAAAATACGGTATTCAAGAGCATGTTGACTTTGTTTGATATTACGATAATCAAACTGTTTAAGTCTTGTTTTCATATCACTACCCTACCTCACGATTGGGAAAATTGCAGAACCAATGTTGACTTACACAAGGTGTTGAAAATGCAAACGCATGTAAAATTGTTAGTCAGCCCAACCGCAAGATGAGATGAAAAAAATTTAGAAAGCTCACGCACAGTTTTGTAAAGCCTGCTTTTCTGCATTATCTTAAAACAGCACCGCGAAGCCAACTTGTGCACCCAAATTGGCGTGTAACTCGCACCCCAGCTTCAGTCTCGAATCTCGCATACTTAGGCTGCTTATGTGCGAAAAAATCTGGTATTTAAGAAAATATGGGCGTTGTCACATATTTTGACCAACGAACTAGTTTTGGAGCCCTGTTTTCAGCACGCATCTCACTTTTCTGTATCACAATTACAAGAGTTGCATCATAAAATGTTGGCTCATGTGACACATCTGATAAAGTGCAAATGCATTTAAAATTGATAGAAAACTAAATAATTGGATTGAGAATACCTGAAGACAATGATGTTATAACGAAATTATGCAGACCCCATGGATTGTAGGAATCGATTTCATGCCAAGCAGTCCAGTGAGTAGTTGCTAATGCAGAATTTTTTGGCTTTTAGGCACGCGTTATGAGGAGTAGTGTGCATGTGGTAGTTGTTCGCACATCGTGAGCTTACCAGACACGTCGACTACACCGGTGTTTGAAGGGTAACTTGTATGCTGAGGTAACGTCAGACTATCAGTCATCATCATCATCATCATATAGGTCATCTTTGCATAATCACATTTTACAGTGCGATTATCCGAATGTCATACGTAGCTTTCTTACTGTATTCTTTTCCTTAGCGTATTCTTCCGCCAACACTGGAACCACAATTGACTTTAGCCCAACATGACGCCATCACCACAGGAGCTCGCATATAAGCTTTATTATAAATGCGAGGCATTTCTAGCGAACTTCGGTGACTTTGAGCGTATCTATCTATCTAGCTGCTTACGTTTGCGTGCTCTCCTGATCACCACCTTAACTTGGCGTGAACCAAATTTAGCATGGAAGGGTAAGATGGTATGACGAATATGACGTGCTGATCAAGACATGAATAGCATACGTTGTCAAAAACTTCCCGCCAGACAGTGGCACATACCCATGGGTGGGTATGTGCCGCTATTATGCAGGTATGTGCCACAGGTGATTGACACTCAGTATCTACCTAGGAACGACGAGAACACACAAGGGCAATTTTAACGTGCAAGCGTTTAGAAATACCCGACATCGGTAGCGTCGACCCGACGAATGCAAACAATAAATGTCAGGGTCCTAGCTGGAATCGAACCCAAGCATTCTGCGTGTGAATGAAGCACTTTACCACAGAGCCACACCAGGTCTCGGAACTGCTTTTCAAATAGATGCTAATCTTCGTGAAACGTCAATAGTGGTTGCAGTGCTGCTTACCCAATTTTATAAACATTACATATGTACTCCTTTGATACTTCCATCACGGTGGGTTAACGTCAATTGTGGTTAATTACCTTGCGATGAAGTTTACTTATGTAGCAGTGTACAGGACCAGCATCCTCGCGAGCATCAGCGCTTCATATCAGCTTGTGGTATTGCTATAATACGCATGTTCTAGTTGGCATCGTTGCACAAGTGCAAACAACTGGTCATGTAAACATCTGCAACTCTTCAACATATGTCTGTGCGTGCAACATTTGTACATATGATTAGCGTCATTTCATGACGTGTCGCTCAATAAAAGAAAATGCAACATGTGGTCACCTTCCCTACTCGGCGCGAGCAGAGTACGAGTGACGAAAGGTCTGCGCTACCACCAGGGGTGCCACAGCCAGTTTTGCACGTTAGTTCTGGCGCTGGAGTTTTGACATGCTTGCATGGTTTGTGACAGGCTATGGCTCGACTCTACTTTGTCTGCGCCAAAGAAAGACCTAAGGGGGTATGTTACGCTAAGACATCACTCTGTCCTTTGAAGATGTTGAGGTTGGACACATCATTGGTCAGCAGGTAGTTTTAAGATAGGGTACGCAAAGCTTTGCGCCTGCGTTTGTTGCAACTGTGCATATGTTGTATGTTAATTTCTTGGGTACACAAGATACTTAACGGAAAAAGTGTGTGTTATACCAAGGTATGCAAAACCTATGTTCTCTATTCTAAAGCTGCCTGGTGTACAGAATTCAGTTCGTTGCCATACTGCAGCCACCAAACCTGTGCATAAACACTTGTGCAATTATATGGGTGGCCCAGCTAACTCTAGCCACAGTTAAAAAATATATGCGTGTGGACGTTTGCATGTTGCCAACTTTTAAATATCATATAGAAAGACCCATTATTGAAGCTTGTTTACTTCTGTAGCACTTGAATGAAGCGATTCTTCGTTTCCAAGGCTCCCTATACAAGTGAACATCTAGAAGCTTCCCCAAATGTCTTCTACCTGATCAGAGAAAAAGAGCGTGCAAAAAGCTTTACCTCTACCTTCTTAAAGAAGTCTTGTACACGAAACTTCACTTAATGCGGTGGCGTATGGGTTGCTTGTTCTGGTTCTTTAAGTTCTGTTTTCTTTTTATTTCTTGTGGACTTCATTCTTGGTTGCGTGCGTACGCATGTATCAGGAAAGAGTTAGTTGTACATTCTTGACTGCTATATTGGTTTAGCTAACCTCAAACTGCCTACCTTCCCATACGTAACTGGGATAATGTCCTCCCGAGGGCCACTATTAAGTACAATAGAGGCTGAAGCCCGCTACAACACGTACATGGATAACAAATGGTGAAAACACATGCACATTATATATATATGTATATATATATATATATATATATATATATATATATATATATATATATATATATATATATATATATATATATATATATATATAAGGGAAAGAAGTGTGTACCTAAGGGCTCGTTTTTCCGTGTTTTGACACAATATTATGAGATCTAACAGACAATAATGCCAAAGAATGTATAGGGGAAGTTATTAGAACAAATGGAATGTAAATAAGAAGAAAGGAAAGAGGGGGAAAAAATAACCAGCCATGAGCAGAAATCGAACCTAATTCGAAGGTCATAGGTTCGATTCCTGCTCACGGCTGGTTATTTTTTCACCCTCTTACCCTTTTATCTTTCTTCTTATTTACATTCCATTTGTTCTAACTTCCCCTATACATTCCTTGGCATTATTGTCTGTTATATATATATATATATATATATATATATATATATATATATAACCACGTACACACACAAGGTTGTCTTTTTTAGATATATATTATATATAATACAGATTCTTGTAAGAAAAGTCCTGACAGTAAGGCTCCTATGATTTCCACCCATGAAATACACGTTCGGGAGGATATGCTTTGCCGCATTTACAATGGCACTGTCACAGCTAATGAACAAAAAATTGATCATTAACTTTTATTTATTAGCATGTGGGCAAGTGCTTATATTACAAAGTTATAATGCATGCCAATTTATGGCATACCTATTTTTCTTAAAAATCACGGAGGTAGCACATTGTTTGAGATATTCTTTATGGACGTTCAAGTGCACAATAGAAACTAATTGCGTAAGGTGTGCATGAAGCGCGCTTTACGGCTATCTTCCCACTTGTTTATACAACAGCTTCCACCTTGAAGCTCCCTATTGCCATCAATGGGAAAATTCAAAAATTATTTTCTTCCATAAAACAAAAGTTTTAATGATTAAACTCACCATATAAAAAGAATTGTATATCTACTTTCAATTTGGGTATAAATGCTATGTTTATTGGACCATCATATGGTGCAATTAGTGTTTCATTCAATATTGACAAAATGACCATTTTGTGAAATTTAAGATTTTTTCTTGTGAAGTATACCAGCTTGATAGGTCTCAAAATTTTTTTTGGCAAAAACATACCTTTGGTGGAGTAAGTATTTATACAAAGTGCAGTATTGCAATAGAAAAACCCAAACATAACACATGTTGGCAAAATTCTTGAGGGTGAATGTGGCAGAAAAATTAAACTAATGCTACTGACCTTCAAACACATTACACAAAAACTTTGACTTATCATGTAAAAACCGAATTTCGTGTAAAAAGAAGGAGCGGTACTTTTCAAATAAAATTTTTCACGACCAATACCTAAACAACCATTTGCGAAGTTCGGAAGGCACCCAAGTGAGCAAGTTTTCTTGTCTCCCAAATATTCTAGGGATTTACTGTTTTGAAGGCAGTAAATCAGCGTTTTTTTTAATACATTTGAGATGGTGGCCAAAATGGCTAGGACGTTTGACGTGGAATGACAGTTATTTGCTTTTGTTGAACTGTGTTCAAGCAAACCGCTTTGTCAACCTTTTGTTTGTTTGAGAGGTATAAAACTCAGGTGCAGCCACTGCTGCGATTCTTCTTGCAGACTGTTGAAATAGATTGTGACGCCTCTATACACTTAAAAAAAAGAGAAAAACAGGCACACACTAGCCATTTCACTCAAGCCATGCATCTTAACAAAGTGATATGAGCACAAAATGAAGACGGACACAACTTGAAGAGGTAGTCAAGGACAGTTGCTGCGATCAAAATTGATCTGTCTTCACTTGCGCTAGTTTTACTTTACCAAACAAGCAAACAAACAAAAACTGGCAGATCCCACGTACAGTGAGAATCGATGGTATGCAAAGCACGAATGAGGTAGAGTGATAGGTCACTTTAAAATCAGCACAACGTTAATAGGTGGAGGTAAGTTATGCCGTACATCACTTCCATGTCATGATTATCATGTTTGGACGTTTCATTTACCTTCGTCATCAATTAACGTCACCCGATACCAACTTAGGTATATATGGAGCTAGGAAACGGCCATGAGCGTGCTATGAGCGTAGCATGTAGTCATGCTTTACATGAAATCCATATCATGGTTATCATATTTGGACGTGTCATTAACATTCATCGTCCATTCACGTCACGTAATACCACATTTGGTATACGTGGAACTAACGAAACGGCCGCGAGAGCGCTATGAGCGAAGCATGTAGTCATGTTTTAGATGAAACGCATATTCTGATAATTGTATCGTCTCGTTCACGAAGCCAAACATGCTGCGCTGGGTACTGGTGGAAAACAGAGCCAGTTTTATTGCATACGTGCACATATATTGGATTTGGAAGCCATTAACAGATAAATTCTTCGAGTTAAGCGTTAAACAGATACGATACGCTTTCGTGGCACACGTGGAGCGCTCGGCTCCCAAGATACGATACATCTTCCTCTGTTTGGAAACAAAACAAGGACGGGGGAAAAAGAACGTAAACGAAAGTTGCGAGGCATACTAGTTCAAGGCATTTGCACGAAGTTCTGGATGTAGGCCAGACGTGAAGGCGCTCGACGTTGTCTGAACGACCTCCTTGTCGAGGACGAGACACTTGTTAGGGCAATAGGCTGTGCAGGCGCAGACGGAGCTGTCCATTCTTCACGTCGATATGCTGTCGCGTTGCTTTGCCTAGACTGTACCTCAAAGTCGGCGTCATCGTACTCCTGGTCGTTGCGTTGAAAGGGCTCCCGCGTGAGTTGCGCCTGAGCACAGTGCCGTTTTCTGTGACGACTGTGTACGACCTGGGGTGACCAGCAGACTTGAGTACTTTAGCTTTCGTCGGCCATGTATACCTTTCTTGATCCGGACCGCATCTCCCGGGCTCAGGTGCGCCAATGGTCTCCTCGAGTGGTCTGTCTGAGGGCGCCGGAGCACATCGTGACTGGTGTTGCCTTGAACGTCAGGAATAGTTGTGCAAAGCCGTCATCCCATCAGCAGCTCAGCGGGTGATGCGCCGCATTCGAGTGGGGTGGTCCTGAAAGCAAGCAATCCCAACCAGATATCTTGTTTTGCTTCACTTGTTTTGATTTTTTTTTGAGGATGTGCTTAATTAACTGAATGCATTTTCCCGCCAACCCAGTAGAGCGTGGGTATCCTTGGCTAGACGTTACATGCTTGAAGTCATACAGTTGTGAGAACCATGCAAATTCACGACACGAAAATTGAGGGTCATTGTCAGAACAAACTTACAACGGAATGCCGTGCCTAGCAAAAATCGCACTTGTTACGGCGTCTATGATTGTTTTGGCCATGTTATCTTTGAGGAGTTCAACTTCGGGGAAGTTTGTAAGGGCGTCGTAAACGCACATTCAAAAACGCACATTCCCGCTGTATTCAAAAATGTCTATTCCGACGCGGTACCACGGTTGGTCCGGCACGGGGCGCATCAGTAAAGGCTCTCGAGGCTGGCTATATGCGTACTTTTTCGCATATAGAACAAGCCTGGACGAACGATTCTATGTCAGAGTTCTATCCCGGCCAAAAGACTAGTTGTCTTGCATTGGCCTTGCTTTTGTTGATTCTCAAGTGCCCGTGGTGAATTCTTTCCTGTGTTTCGTCTTTCATGCTAGCCGGAATAACCACTTTGCAGTCTTTGAGCAAGACTCCTTGTACGTTTGATAACTCCCCCTCGAATGTTTTCCACGGCCCCTCCAAACATTTTCCAGCGTCTAGATCCCGCCGCACGTTCCTTAGCTGTTCGTCTCGTGCCGTTTCCGTGGCTAGCCGCCTCCATGTTCCTTCACTAACGAGTGAAGAGACTGTACTCACGGCATGTACTTCCACATAGTTGCTGTCAAGGTCGCAGGCTGTTGTCTTAGTTGTGGCACGGGACAACATGTCAGCAAGGAGGAGCTGCTTCCCTGGAACAAATTTCAATTGCGCGTCATAACGCAGCAATCTCAGAAAGAATCTTTGCAACCTCGGAGGTATGTCACCACTCGCCATCTGGGAGATTGCGATCAAAGGGCGGTGGTCTGTTTCAGCAATAAACAGGCGACCGTAGACGAAGTGATTAAACCTTTCACAACCAAACACCACTGCCATAGCTTCTTTTTCAATTTGAGAATAACGTTGCGTTTCGGTAAGCGCTTGTGATGCGTACGCCACGGGCTTCCACGTGTCGTTATGACACTGCAACAAAGCGGCGCCTATTCCGTCTCGGGATGCATCACATGGCACTTTTGTGGGTTTAGCCTGATCGAATACCGCCAACACAGGCTGCATGCTTAGGTATAGTCCCAGAGTTCCTTCCACACTTTCACGTGATAATCGGTCCATTCGAAGATTGTATCTTGTCTGATCAAGCCTCTCAAAAGAACAGTTCTTTGAGCTATATAGTGAAGGAACAAACTTGCTGAAAGAATTGACGACACCTAACATCATTTGCACCGCGAGCTTGTCTTCTGGGGTCGGCATATGCAGCATGCAATTAATCAGCGTCAGGCCTAGCCTGATGCCTGCTTTATCTATTACGTCTCCAAGAAACTCGATTTTCTCGACACCAATACTGCACTTCTCAGGATCGAAGGTCAATCCGGCGTGTTATGCAGCAAGCAACACAGATTTGAGACGTTCGTTGCGCTCTTCTACTGACGAACCTTATACCAGAATATCGTCCACGTATATTTTTACGCCGAGAAGGCCTTCGAAAATTTCATTCAGCGTTTTTTGGAATACTTCTGGGACGGATGATATGCCGAAGGGTAATCGTAAAAAGCGGTAGCGACCAAATAGAGCAGAGAACGTGCGAATCCGTGATGTAGAGTCATTCAAAGAGATTAGGTGAAACCCAGAGTTAGTGTCCGAGCGGGAGAACACAGTTGCACCAGCTAGCTCGGATTCTAAATCCTCTCGTCGCGGCATCATGTAGTGCTCCCTTTTTATACATTCATTGATTTTCCTAGGGTCTATACATAGGCGAATTTTCCCGTTTTTTTTTTTTCGAACGATCACATGTGGGACTCACCCAGTCAGTAGGCTCGGCGACTCTCTTGATGATTCCGGCGTGCTCCAACCTGTCGAGTTCGTCCCGTAGTGGTTCCGTCAGAGCCAACGGTACACGTCGCACTGGTTGAATGACTGGCACAGTGTTGTCTTGAAGCACCATGGGATATACTTTTTTCACACAGCCAGTTCCCGTGAAAAAATGACGAAAGTCTTTCACAAGTTCTTCACGGCTGTCGTTTAATACGCTGTGAACGCGTGATAGCAATCCGGGGCTTTCGCTTGCTTGTAGGCCCAGGATTGCTTGGCTACCTTTGCGTACGACGAAAAAATCGAGAAGGATAGCTTGGTCACCGAGCGTCACTTACGTACGGATGACTCCAAGATGCTTGATTGTGTCTCCACCGTACTAATGTAGAACTACGCTACTCTGCTTCATTTCAGGGCTTGGTGCATCCTA
Source organism: Rhipicephalus annulatus (assembly GCA_013436015.1). Lineage (NCBI taxonomy): Eukaryota > Metazoa > Arthropoda > Arachnida > Ixodida > Ixodidae > Rhipicephalus > Rhipicephalus annulatus. The sequence continues at coordinate 14,939 of WOVY01010089.1, read as the reverse complement.
TTGTATATTTCAACGGGCAGTAAGTTGGCCTGAGACCCAGTATCTACTTTAGGTTCAACCGAAACGTTGTTTACGTTCATTCGAACCGTCCAATCACGTTGGTTTATCACTCCTCTTGTCGACACCTCTGAAACACTGGAGTCATCTTCGTGATCTTGAATTTCGCCAAACAGCGCCGATGACCTGCAGCAAATTGCAAAATGGTTCCTCTTTTGGCATTTTCTGCAAGTTCGTCCGAACTCAGGACAGTTTCCAGGCTGATGTGTGTGGCCACACCTGGAGCACGTGTGACCAGGTGTGGCCACATGTGCAGTTTTGCGGTTCGGGCATGTGTTGCGAACGGCGTCTATTTGTTTTTGACCTCATTCTCAGGTTTCTTGGTGAAGCGCTGTTGTTTCGGCTGCTCAGACAACGTCGAGCGCCTTCACGTCTGGCCTACAACCAGAACTGCAAATGCCTTCAACTAGTATGTCTCGCAACTTTCATTTATGTTCTTTTTCCCCGTCCTTGTTTTGTTCCAAACAGAGGAAGATGTATCACGGAAGATGTTTTTGCCTTCTGTGAAGCTCAGCGTATTAAATATCTCGATGGCGCCTTCACCTGCTGCACTGAGAAGGAGCGCTGTATTTGACGATACTGATCACTGCTTGTCACTGGGTTCAGATGCCGCATTAAAAAGCTCGAATCCCTGCTTAAATGTCTACCAATTCTTGCTTGATTCTCCTGTCGTGCTCAGCGGCCTAGGCAGCCTTAACGAATCCATTGCGTATTCCTTGCAGCGGTGGCCGTCGATGATCAACGCCTCGCTTTGATACACATCCCACTTCTGACACCATGTATCGTCTCGTTCATGAAGCCAAACATGCTACGCTGCGTACAGGTGGAAAACAGAGCCAGATTTATTGCATACGTGTACATATATAGGATTTGGAACGGGCGTGTCTTTAAGCCATCAACAGATAAGCTCTTCGAGTTAAGATTTAAACAGATACGATACGCTTTCGTGGCACACGTGGAGCGCTCGGCTCCCAAAATACGATACAATTATCAGATTTGGACGTATCATTTACCTTCGTGATCTCTTCACTTCCCGTGATACCAAATTTGGTACATGTGGAGCTAGCGCAACGGCGGCGAGCGCGTCATGAAGGGGCCAATATACTCCGACGCAATGTTGACGCACGCGCAGGCTGGGCGCAGCGACGCCACGCTAGCAAAACGCAAGGACTCTGTAGTGTGACGCCATGCGCGACCAGCGTCCGTCGGCGCGGCCCGGTGGCAACCGGCGTGAAATGTGACATGCTGCATTTCGCACCGATGACGTTACTTATTAAACAGCACCGCGTCTGCCTCTCTTCGTGAAGGAGGGGCGCCGTGTGCGCTCAAACGCGCATGCGTCCAAGCAACGCAGCTTGGCGCGCGCCTTCGAGTATATAGCATGCAGGTCCACAATGAAGGTCTGTGGGCAGATCCACTGATCTCTACTAGGGGGATATCGGCGCCTGGCATGGCATCGCCGGCGTGACGCGATAAAACGAACACCTCGAAGTGTAATGGCGCATTAAGTGCGGCGTGCATTAATGTTCTTACATGATTGATATGTGCGGTTTAACGTCCCAAAACCACCATATGATTATGAGAGACGCCGTTATGGAGGGTTCCGGAAATGTCGACCACCTGGGGTTCTTTAACGTGCACCCAAATCTGAGCACACGGGCCTACAACATTTCCTCCTCCATCGGAAATGCAGCCGCCGCAGCCGGGATTCGATCCCATGACCTGCGGGTCAGCAGCCGAGTATCTTAGCGACTAGAGCACCGCGGCGGGGCAATGTTCTTACATGACCCGCATCTCGTGATTATCATGTTTGCACCAGTCACATACCTTCGCCATCCATTCACGTGACGTAATACCAAATTTTGGCATATGTGAAGGTAGCGAAACGGCCGCGAGCGCATCATTAGTGTGGGACGTAGTCATGTTGTTACATGACACGCATGTCATGATTATCATGTTAGCACCAGTTACATACCTTCGTCATCCATTCACGTCCCATAATACTGATTTGGTTCATAAGAAGCTAGCGAAACGGCCGCAAATGCATCATGAGCATGGCACGTTATCATGTTGTTACATGACACGCATCTCATAATTATCATAATTGCACCAGTCGCATACCTTCGTCATCCATTCACGTCCCGTAATACCAAATTCGGTATATGCAAAGCTAGCGAAACGGCCGCGAGCTCAGCATGAGGGTGGCATGTAGTCACGTTGTTACATCATGATTGTGATGTAATGGTCTGTCACTTGTGTTCGCCATGCAGTCATGTCATATCATACCAGTTTTGCAACATATCATATGAATGAAACCACCGCAAGAGCAGCAAGACCGTGACATGTAAGTCATGTCATTTATGACATACATGTGATTATTTCGTGTTATGTTTGCCATACAGTCATGTTATATCATACCAAGTTTGGTATCGATACCATTATCCCCACGGCCAGGAGAGCTAAAAGTCATAGACGGCTAGATAGATAGATAGATAGATAGATAGATAGATAGATAGATAGATAGATAGATAGATAGATAGATAGATAGATAGATAGATAGATAGACTAGATAGATAGATAGATAGATAGATAGATAGATAGATAGATAGGTAGGTAGGTAGGTAGGTAGGTAGGTAGGTAGGTAGGTAGGTAGGTAGGTAGGTAGGTAGGTAGGTAGGTAGGTAGGTAGGTAGGTAGGTAGGCAGGTAGGCAGGTAGGTAGGTAGGTAGGTACGCTAAAAGTCACCGAAGTTGGCCAAGAAATTCGTCGCATTTAAAAGGAAGTTTGCACTAGCCGTGTAAAGCTTAAAAAACAGCGAATGTGGTTGATCGGGCAAACATGATCTTCTGCGGCCTTCTTCGCTGATGCTAGATCTTTCCTTGGCGTAGACTGAGTCAAGTCGAACCACAGCCTGTCACAGACAATGCAAAGATGCCTTAACTCCAGCGCCACAACTAACGTGTCAAGCTGGCTGTGGCAGCTCCAGTAGAAGCACGGATCGCTATAGTACTCGGCTCGCGCCACTCCTGGCAAGCCCAGTGCGGGGGCTGCGTGGAATGCCTTCGTGGACGCGGCTGCTAAGCAACGCTGTGGAGGATTTCCTTGCGGACACTCAACGTTTTACCTCCAGATTTGAGAGCTTCGCTCACTAGAAAAAAAAAAGAACAAAAAGGCCAGTCTATATTAAACAGTTGGTAACTTCCCAGTAGACACTTCTGTGTTAACGTATAGCGTCTTTCTTGCAGCCGTGTAGCCTGCAAGAAAGACGCTGTCTGGGTGTACACGTATAACTCGCAAATCTCCCCAGCTAACCGAATGTGGTGGTGGTGGTGCTAGTGGTTAGAAGATGAGAAAAGGCACCTAATTTCTGCAACCCGCTCGGGAGCACGGCGCAGTGCCTAAGCTTTGCAGGTACAGTCAAAGCTGGAAGCACCCTCGCATGTGGCACCAATTAACTTTTGCGTTTTGTGTGGGCACGTGCTCACTGGCTCTCAGCCTCAAATGTGGCCTCGGATTAAAAAAAAGATCATAATGCATTCACCTTGGAGAGTGGGCGGAGCTTGACGAGTTTCGTCTCCTATCAGAAACGGTGTCACGTCGTTTCGCTTTGCACGGCGGCACCGCGCTGGCATGAGTAACTAAATGATAGCGTTTACAATGGGACTTCGATGAAAAACAAAAACAATGAAAAAAAGCGAATAATTCGTCAACCGCTGGATTTGGGACACTGTATGAATCATGCGCAAAGCGGCACTTCTTCGGCACAGCGTGCTGTCCAAGGTCGAGCAAGCGTAAGAGAAAGATATATGCAGTGGCGACTGCCTACATCTTGACCGTGGCATCATCGTGTGCGTGCGCGCGTTTCGGCGTAAGAGATCTGGGCCACGCTACACGGCATCGCAATAATGATCGGAACCGTACTTACCGCGTCCTATAGCAACCCTCTGTGAGCAGTTGCTCTTAATAACACGTCTTGCGGCTAGGCGGTAAACGACACCCCGAGCTTGTGGTACCTCTGTTCCTCGCTGTACACCCAGCATGAGCATCGCGTGGTCACGGACCGTCCCGACGAGTGAGTGACGCCTGTCAAATAAGGGCAAAACACGTGCGGCACCATTATAGTTCAGTGCTATTCGCTCGGCGTGAATAACAGCTTGCTGACATGGTTTGCTTTTCCCGAGGTCCATCGAGCCTATGTAATATAGGCAATTACATAGAAGTCACCCCGCCGGGGAGATATTTTTCGTTGGTTTGACGTGGTGTATTCAGCGTTTCGGGTTCCGAGCATATTGAGTGAGTGACTGCAATCGTGTCAAGTATACGCCCGACGGTCATTTAGGAGTCGTGTGTTGCGGCTGCAACTTTCGGAGAACGCGTGGAAACTGTCGCTGCATATGTTGCGCTGTGTACACATTTGCTCTGTCCCATTAATCTTCCCAGGAGCCGTTACTCAGTCATTAAAGCCCCTTTCTCCGTGTGCACATCGTTGCGTCGTGTTTCTGCGCCTTGACTGCGCCTTGAGTTTAGCCTTGACTGCGCATGCACTGTAGTCTTCCTCAGACAAAATTGACTATAATTTTATATATGTGACCACGAGTCAAAAGGAAGCGCACGTGGCAGACATGATCGCGTTTATTCAATGAAGGGTTTTTTCAACATAAAACAATTTCACAGTCAATCTCTGAGTGTAGATTTCACCTTCAATGGAGAGTTGATTCGTGGGGTTTAACGTCCCAAAACCACCATATGATTATGAGAGACGCCTTAGTGGAGGGCTCCGGAAATTTCGACCACCTGGGGTTCTTTAACGTGCGCCCAAATCTGAGCACACGGGCCTACAACATTTCCGCCTCCATCGGAAATGCAGCCGCCGCAGCCGGGATTTGAACCCGGGACCTGCGGGTCAGCAGCCGAGTACCTTAGCCACTAGACCACCGCGGCGGGGCTTCAATGGAGAGTTATGTGATCAACTGCATCAGTGAGAGTCAATGTTTATTTCATTACTTTTGCTAAGCCAAACGTAAACGTACGACCAAGCGAATCAACAATCACGTGTGATGTTTGACAATGTCTAGTGTTCTTTTAGCGTGCATCACTCTTCGGGTGCACTGCATGGAACGATACGTCGAAGATCGTCGTTATAGTGACATGTCACGCTAAACATTATAGGTTGAACATTCTACGGACGCTTAGTTTTGAAAGTGATCAAGATTAAATACATGAAAGCTCCTCCTAGGTGCCAGAGAACACACTTGAGTGTCGTTGCATGCGTCGAAATGGTCATGAAGGCAGAAATACTTCGTTTTCAAAACTCTAATTTATTGCTTTAAAAGCTTTGCGCTAGCATTGTTGTCCTCAGTTCAAATTCACCCCAGATAACTTCTTTGTTGCGTTTCTTCGTTTTCGTTCGTTTGCTTGTCGAACATCTCTCTCTTTTACCGTCTGTTTTTATAAGAATTCGAAAATATTTCCCCGCAACACTCATATATGTAAGTGCATATTATCAAAAGTAAATGCGAACGATAACAAACCATGAAGATTTAAGCCAGGCTGTGATTAAGCGCGGACAAAGGCACTTGTTCAGCCTATATCGTCTCCAAGTTCCTCTGCTTTATGTATTTTTAGAAGCACGTAACTGGCCCAACAGACGTCGATGAGACAATATAATAACGACACATTTTGTTCATGATGAAACAAGCGCCGAAAAGTGCAAACACTCAGAGACACAGTACACCAACCGACTTGTACCAACATGCTCAACTGGCAGTCATCCTAGAAAATTTGTGGCATGCTTGCTGCCACCACACGAAAGACAAAGAAACGATTATGTTAATGTAACATTGTTGGTGACGCTGAGGTGTAACAGGATAGATGTATAACGTTTTGGCCACAAATGACAGGGTGAAGCGGTTGATGCTCGTACTCCAGTTTTTAATGATACACCAACCAAACGTGGATCGAACCAGAAATCGCTCAACTGTGAGTAATAAATTACATGAGACAATGCTGCCAAGCTCGTAACAATGGAATGATATTTATGACGGGTCTTACAACGCCGCGCGCAGGTCTTCGGTAACAGATATGCTGTGAAACGACACACCATCGCCGCAAATTAGTGGCTTGCGTACAAGCCAGTTCACTGATAACGAAGCGGGAGTAACAAAAAATGTACTACGACGAATCGACGTAGGACATACCAACTCACCAATACATCATAAAAAAGTTTGTAAGTTTATATCTTTACGACTTTAATCACAGTTGCGTCGGATGTCATCGAATTCTCTTGGAAATGCAGTTTCAATAGATGCAGTCAGTTTTGCGTATATATGCTCGTCACTACTGGTAGCCAACTAGAGAATTTATATGGACTTTATAGCCAAGCCTGATAACTTGTTCGAGATCCGTAGAAAATGACGAACGAACCTGCTGTATAGAATTCTGCAATTAAGCTTTGCTTGCTCGCACTCGTACGAAGTGTGTGCGATTAAGCTGACGTATATGTTGCGTTTAATAGTGGCTTGGTAGCGTTTCAGCTGGGCTGACCACTTCGTCTTAGAGCACTTCTTAGCTGTGCTGTCTTCTTTTTCGTTTTCCCGTTGTTCATGCTGTTTTGCCAGAGCCTCTACCGAAAGATGGTAGATCTTTGTGTAGTTTAAGGAATATGTAATTGTGAGTATGGATCGTGGATGTAATTGAAATGAACGAAAACTCAATTCCTGTAATCTGACGGGAATATTACGTTTTTTTTTCTTTCATCACATTTTGTTTGTGCCCGAGTTTAAATAAAAGAAACAAAAAAGTTTGGAGTCATTCGCAAACCACACTTAAAATGAGAGATGAAAACAAAGGGAAAAACAGTATGATGTACATGACACTTCTAGCTCACTCCCCTACGTACTCGAAATATGCATTATGTGCGTTTGACGATGAGCTACTAGAACTACTTGATGCGCGTGGCTGCCTAGAAGAGGGATCAGAAATCCATCCGAGCAGTGTTACGCCAGAGATCGTAGTTGTGAAAGGTCCTCCAGAAAGAGCAACCCTCCGTTCTTGGTCCTGTCTCAGTGGTGAATCCTTTAGAAGACATGTCAAGGTACAACGGCCGCTTTGCCGAGTACTTGGGCCACGGCTCCCCAGACGGTGTCTTTGGTTTCCTGCGAACGAGAATACTCGGCGGTTAGAACGACACTATAGAGAGCAACATTGGGTAACATTAGCTAGATCTCACATGTACGGAATGTTTCCCTTGTATAACGTGAAGTTGTGTTAAAACTGAATAAAAAAGTTAGAGGTATACCCGAATTGAAACGTGATTCACGCAGACTTCGTACATTATCGCATGTGCACAAACGGACGCAAGAAACGTGTCGATATATATAGGAGCACGAGCCCGTACGTTCAGACACAGTAAGAAACTAATAAGCATTTTCATTCTTGCGAGACCTCTGTGCGCGACATGTTTCCATATGTAAATAGAATAAACGAAAGAAAGAGCGAAGGAGACAGAGAAACAGAGCGCGTGTACACACAAGACAAACATTGCTGACACGTCAGTGATGTAGCCGTTCATGCAGGTTTGTTTTTTATGAAGGGGAAAAATTTAAAAACGAAAGGAAGGACAACAAAAGAGAGACGAAAGAAGGGGAGTGTTAACCAGTCTCTAGCATAACCGGTACAATGCTCCCCAATCCCTTTTCATAGAACAGTGAAAATGGATTGGGGAGCTCGAAAGAAAGTAAAGAGAAAGATCAATATATTATTATGGGCATGCGTTTGACAGGGAGGGATTTCGTATTAACTTCGACCTATTAGGGTTCTTTCACGTGCAAGTAAATCCAACTACGCCAACGTCGTAGACGATGCGGCAGCCGTGGCTGGGGTTGAACCCGTGGCTCACGCAGTGGGTAACGTACGTTGATATTGCGAATTGCGACCTTTTAAAGAAGAGCTGGCTAGTCCCTTCACGTTACAGGACCGTAGTATGCCTTCGTACGTAGACAAACATATGTGTGCGCAAAAATGTAACTCACCCGTTCTTCGCAAACGACACCCAGGCGTCCATCATGGCGACACTTAGCTCCTTTTCAACAGTCGTGTACCTTTCGGGGTGGCGAAGAGGTCGGCCGAAGACGAACGGGATCTCGTCAAAGTGGGTCGCTGAAGCCCACATGGGTCTCTCCTGCCTTGCGATAGCGTGGCTGAACCGATAGAAGTAAACCGTTGCGTTGTGGTCTGCGAGAGCTTCGGCAAAGTACCTCGTCGGACAGGTGTAGAGGTAGTCGCCGATGAATTCGAAAACGTATTCCCTGTTGTGCAGGACGTCCATACCTCTTAAGTTGGACGCGTAGTAGTAATACACACCCTCTGTAGCCTGCGAACCTAAGTGCTTTCTGAAGCCGTATTCATTGAAGAACAACTTTATATAGTTCAACAGCTTCAGAGAAGTGAACTCGCTCGAATTGACGAACGTCCTCCACCTCATATGGCGTAAGAACTCCCACGCGCCTTCGTTGACGTTCGAACCAATGAGGACGTCAGCCTCGTTGAAGAGCCCCATGCTAAATGCCATGTGCGGGTTCAGTGGTAGGAACTCGTTGTCGAACGTCGGGCCGTACATGTGGTAGACGTCTTCGACGCCACGTCTCAGCACGGCGTCGGCGAGCGCCTTCTCGAACTCGTCGTCGATCTGCTTTCGTGTTCTCGTCGTGCAGTTGCGAGCCCTCTTCACCGACTTCGTGTTGAGCGGCACGTGCCCTTCCATCATGGAACTAGTCCGCAGCTTCCAGAAGGGGCCTCCACTTTGCAGTATGACTCGCCTGAAAAGTCCCGTGCTCAGCGGAGATATCATGTGCATGGCTATCGAAGCCGCCCCCGCGTCCTGCCCGAAAAGAGTCACGGCGCTCTTGTTGCCACCGAAAAAGACGATGTTATCCTTAACCCAACGCAACGCCATGTTCTGGTCGTGCAGACCCTGGTTCCCGGGAGCCTCCTCCGAGGCGGCGTTTAGAAAGCCCAGTCTTCCGAGGCGGTAGTTCATGGAGACAACGACGACGTCTCCGTACGCGGCGAGCATGCCACCATCGTAGAAATCCCAGCTTGATGAACCCAACACGAAGTCACCGCCGTGGATCCACACCATGACGTCTCGAAGTCCGGCGGCGTTCACTTGCTTTGGGGCCCATATGTTGAGGTAGAGGCAGTCCTCGCTGCAGTTGAAGGATTTTCCCGGCATGGGAGGCCAGCCGAAGGGGTTTTGAGGACACTGGTTTGGTCGCTTCGTTGCATTTAGCGTACCCGGCCAAGGCTCGATCGGAAGAGGCTTCCGCAGGCGCAGGTGACCGACGGGAGGTTCAGCGTAGGGTATGCCAAGGAAGACGTTCACGCTCTTGCCCAGGTATTCGACTGTGTCACCAGAGACGGTGCCGCTGCGAGTGGTCACCACGGGAACGGTCTTGTCGTCGTTGGTTATTGTGCGACCGTTCACCACTTCGGTGGCGTCGGAAGCCCATTCAGCGTGGATCACCAGGCAGAGCAGCGCGATCTTGTACGCTATCCAGAGGAGGCTGGCCATCTGTGTTGGAAGGTAAGCAATGTTACTGTGAACGTGCCAATCAATCAATCAATCAATCAATCAATCAATCAATCAATCAATCAATCAATCAATCAATCAATCAACCAATCAATCAATCAATCAACCAATCAATCAATCAATCAATCAATCAATCAAATTTATTGAGCTCATAATCAGATCAAGTGATGTATGGAAATGTGCTCATAATTACTTTTGAGTGTGCGTGGATTGACTAATTTTTAGATAAAATAACAACAAAACGTAAATCATGCAGCAGAGAGATGGACAGGTGAGCTTCTAACAGTGGTATCTTCAAAATAAACGCCGCCTATGCAACCTTACCGGCATGTTCCTTTATTAATTGTCACCCATGCGAAATATCCGCGGCAGAAATACATCTAGAGAATTTCATATGCGTAGCAGATATTTGAGTTAGGCTCCGAAGCATACTCCATGCCCATGAGAGACGCCGTAGCTAAATCATTCATGTTAGCTTTGATCAGCTGGCATTTCAGGAGCGCGAAAATATTTGTCAACTATAGTTCTCGCTTAACAGCATACTTGTACACGTTATGTTTCCTTTGAAATGCAATTGTTTACAGTGGTGAACTACAGCTCCAGAAAATGTGAAATACTACTTTTGCGTTATTTCCTTAAAATTTTCATTGCCGCAACACAATCACCCAAGTTTACTGAAAATACAACAAACCACCGCGACTTGCATGGTAGTGAGAAGGTTGGAGGCTCGCGTGAAGACTGAAGGGCTTATTGCGGTTTTCTTGGCATCATTGTCTGCGAGTTCTCATTATATTTTGTGATATAGCGTTTGCACGTACTCAACTTTCAACAGGAGTTGTTTCTTAAGCTTGGTCTTTACTAATTCTTCCACATGTCCTCGTTAAGAGTTCAGCTGCTACATTGAATATTACTGTATAAATGCATTTGCTAAATAGCTTCTTTGGCGCATGCATTAATATAGTGTTTAATGTAGCAGCTGAAATGCCGATATTAACGCTGAAACACCTTGTGCAACAGCTCGGGGTTGCATAGTGCACCAGTGCTAATCCGTCTTTTCTATGAAGCGTAGCGCTTTCCAGTTGCTGGCGCTTGGATTAAGGCGTTGCAGTCAAGGCCAAGAAAATGGGAAGAAAAAAAGAGGCTTCTGTAAAAACCCTTAGTCAGACAAGACGGGGGTTCCCTATAAAGCAATGGCACATTTTTTAGGTGTGAGAACTGCCGTAAAATACTAGTTACAACTCGATTTTGAAAAAAAAAATAAAAAAAGTAATTGATTCCCAGTAATCAATTTCGAGAAAGTATAATTAATCGCCCAGAACGTAAGAGTATAGAAAAATAATCGATTATATTACAAAATTGATAAAACTTTAATTCATTGCTTGTAACATCTTGCATACAATTCTGGATAACACCATCACGTCAGGGCTTCATGCTGCGCGCAGTGGAACAAAGAATTGTAAGGGTTAAGTAATGCACTGAATTATTTGACAGCCATGACAAGGCTGACCAATGTGGCTGTGGTAAGAAAACACTTAACACCTAAAAATATAAGAAAAATATTTCGAGCAGCTGAAAATACTAGCTATTATATTGTCTCCGTCTTCTTGACAATGCATAAGTTGCTGGCAGGGCATTGCCATTAAAGTGCTCTGTATACATGTAGATTCAAATGTCCTTTCTTGGGTCCCCGCCGTGGTGGTCTAGTGGCTAAGGTACTCGGCTGCTGACCCGCAGGTCGCGGGTTCAAATCCCGGCTGCGGCGGCTGCATTTCCGATGGAGGCGGAAATGTTGTAGGCCCGTGTGCTCAGATTTGGGTGCACGTTAAAGAACCCCAGGTGGTCGAAATTTCTGGAGCCCTCCACTACGGCGTCTCTCATAATCATACGGGGTTTTGGGACGTGAAACCCCACAAATCAATCAATTAATCATCCTTTCTTGGGTACATAAATGTAATGAAGAGGTGTAGATTGAAACGAGCGAGAATGAGACTATAATATAAACTTTCACTTGAACATACTACGTGAACATTAGTCCTTCACATTGTAGTATGTACAGTCTGTTCCCCACTTAGAGGAAACCTCGTAGCGCGTGGCCTCACGATGCAGCCATGATTGCCGGCCAAAGCTGCCCGTCGCGCTCCGGCAGGACCTCGCGCATAGCGCAGACGCTTGAGGGGCTTTGTGTTGGAAGCGGTTGAATCGCGTGGTCGGCTACGACTGCGCGCGCTGGCCGCATTTGTCAGGCAGCGGGCGAACTTAACCGTTCCTTGGGGAACTGGGCACATGTTTCTCATCGTGTCGCGACTCGCAGTACGCATCACTGCCGTCCAAAACGAGCACCGTGATCGCTGCCGCTGAGGACACGTGTGCTTTTCGGCTGAGGACACGTGTGCATGTTCGGCTGAGGACACGTGTGCATTTCGGCGCCGACAAGTGAGTGGTGCCTCAAGTAATGAAATGCCATCGAGAAGAAGCACGTTCAGGTCGTTATCTTAGCCTACAGCATTCCTGAATTTCTTCTCGTTTCTTTATTTGTTGTTGTTGTTGTTGAAACCCACATATAGCTTGCACGGCAGTCGCTGTAGAGTGCTTCGTTTTTTTTTCTTTTAGCTTGAAATAAATATCTCGCACGGTACACGTGTTCATTACGGTATTCCACGTCAAAGCATTCTGCACACGCATAAAAAAAGTATACGTGAACGCACTCAGTACCGCGGCGTTTTGAAATAACAACCAACGTACGATGTTTCTAGAACTCCATTTTCGCCAAAGAAGACTAAGAGCTTGATATCGTACAACGTTTAGTACAGCATATCGGCCTATATATATAGTTGTCGCGGCAATGATGAGACCGGCAGGTTGCCCGACAATGTGGCCATCGCGCACCGCCCTCGCAGACGATGTGGTTCAATAGCACGATCCTCAAGCGTCTGCGCATGCGCGAGCTGCTGCCCGCACGCGGCAGCAGTGCTGGCCGTATTGCGATGCCATGCACTCCGAGGTTTCCATTAAGTGTGAAGCAGACTGTACGTTTGAACAAATAAAGTACCTGCTTCAACGTTTTATTGCCTTAAAACAAATGAAATAGATATTTGACAGAAAAATATTTCATTGACAACGCGCGCTGTCTTTACAAGCGGTTGAAAATCATCGCCAGTGCGTGTTGTATACAAGTTTCATCTGGGCGCTTAAATTTGACGTCACTATGGATGCTAACAACCGGCTGAATTCAGAATAAAAGTCACTGGACGCACCACGGTTATGCTGTATACAGAGACCTGTAGAATGTTTTCTGTACTGTAATCATGTAAGTGGTGCAAGAACATCTCAGCGCACGCGAGGAGCATGTCAGGTTTTGCAGAAACAGGGCTGGTTGGCTAGCGAAGGGACAGGTCATAAAAAATGGCCAATGGATAAGCGATGGATAAGTATGTCCGCCGTAGTACGGATACGGCTAACTTATGGACAAAAGTCCAGTTTATCTTCCTTATGTTCCTATACGTCGTTTCTGGGCCGTACACTTGAATCACGTGACTTTGAAGAATGCAGGACTACTTGCTTATATGTTGGCTTCAGCGAGAATCTAAGATTTATTGAAGGATTATTTCGCACTGTCCAAAATTCGTACGCTGACACACGGCACTGGTCTAGCGGTTGGGTTCTTGAGTGCTGACCCGTTGGTCGCGGAATGAAATCATGGTCGCATTTCAACCAGGACAGAATGCTAAAGGCCCATGAGCTCAGATTTAGGTGCACGTTAACAAAAACCCAAGGTGGTCGAAATTTTCACTATATACCACGTCTGATATTATGGTCGTTTATTATGGTCATTTCTGGACGTAAAACCCGAACGATTATTATTAATACTCCCACGATAACGATTATCTACGCTCACAAGTCGCGCCCAACCAAGTAGCGCACGGTGCAACCGTGCGGGGTGGCCATCCAAAAAGGAATCTCACCTGTTGCGTAGGAAGGTGTGACCTTGGTCACACACCGTCGGCTTTGCCTTCTTGCCGCCGAAACGCGCCAATGTCAAGGTTGCGTAAGCCTCGTACGAAGAGCGCGGCGACGGCTTTGTTGCCCACACAAAAGCGCAGTCGGCGAATCTTATCGCGCCGCAACGGTGTTTCTCCTCGACTCGCTCTCGATTCGGCGCAGTGCCGAAAGTGTGCGGGCGTTCGCCGTTCGGCGCGACGCTTCCGCCTGTTGTGCGGAGGCGCGGCGTGGCCTCCTCGAAAAACGGGCGGCGAAAATGTGGCCCCGCGGGGCCCGAGTTCAGGCATCCCGCCAGCTTTGCTAGGGCGTGGCGCCGCGACCGTTCTCCGGAAATCGCCTGTGAACGCATGCATGCATAAGCAGGCCTGGTCGAGGTGCGAACGAAGACATTCCTGCGAGGCGTTGACCCTGGCAGTCTAAGGGAGGCCCGCGCGGCCGAAACAGCCAGCCTTTCCTCCGCGAGGGCAAGAAGATGCGACGATAGCGCTCGCGACGCGATCCCCCCGCGACGACGCAAGGCCAAAAAAACCCGGAAGCCGCCGGCACGCTCGCGTGTCATTGCGTCTTCGTCGATGCGAGTGTCGATTACGCTTTGCCCCATTGACAGGTTTCCGGTACATCTCTCTTTATGCTGCGCGGCTCGGTTATTTGCTTTCGACGCTACGAGCGCTGTTTAGCTTTGCTCACTGACCGCAATTTACATAGAACACACTGAGCTGGTAATGGGAACATTACTAGCTCACTAAAGCCAGTTAGGTTAGCCAGTTATTAGACCGGCTGACTTGCCTGTGCTGGGAAAAGGAGGTAACGGGAATTGTATGGGGAACTGCACAGCACTGTTGTACACTGTCATTCTTTATGAAAGGGAACACGCGATCGCGTGACCGGCTCTCTTCAACGGCTGCCTACAGTATCTTGCAGCGCTTGTCCAGCAGCCATAACTCGTTGTTTTGTTTGCCAATAGACGACGTCAAAAGCCAACGTCTTTTCTATTGCTGTCGGTTGATGATGGTCCAGTAGGTAGCCGTCGCAAAGCGCGGCCCGCGCGCTCGCGTGTTCCCTTTCATAAAGAACGACAGTGTACACATGTTGCGAGTAAAGTAGCACCACCAGCATACATATGATGGACGCGTTCGTGGTGTTCTATAAACTTAATTTCCCGGCTTCCGTTGGCTTTGTGGTGTTACTAATAGACTTTTTTTTGCTAAGATAGATTTTCCTATACTGAGCAACATTTTTTTTTGTATTAATCTGTGAAGGAAGAGGCTTCCGCATTTCGATTTGGAGGTGAAGT